>CAIGRF010221765.1:8738-31398 GCA_903798235.1 Fraxinus ornus | reverse complement strand
CCATATATTCATAAGATAATGACCATTCATTATCTTTCATTTGTTTCAAGTCGGTCTATCAACAATCTAAAACAAACTTCCGGTCTCTACACTTTAATTCCATGAAAACTAATACCCATTAGTCAAATTTCATCTTTAGTGGATCACTTTAATTGACTAATATACTTTAAATAATAGCACACACATTTTAATATGTTACATGTGGTCCCAAATATGTTAGAATTTTCCAACAAATTGAACAATTGTCCAACTTATTAGTTTGGTTCAAAAAGATCCATTGTATTCCTTACTTTTGATATAGTGAATTCTCCATCTCTATCCGTGATTTTTCCTAGTTGGATCTCCACATAAATATTGTATTCTTGTGATTATTGTTATTTTCATCTCGTCCATTATTTCATCTTTAAATTGGCTCAATTTTCTAACAAATAGTATGAGCGCGCGTACTCACTGGATTAGATTGTTAACAAGTGGTATCAAAACAAATATTCGATAGTTCTTGGGAGAGCCAAATTGGTTTCGTTTTAGAGTGAGACTTGATCAATTAAGAATAAGGTTTGATTATGGAATAAGATTTGATTATTTCGGGATGACAAGTATGAATTTGATATTTCACTTTTGGATCCATATTTTTGTTATAACAGATTTTGTTTGGATGTTGGAGGAGGAGCAACTTAAGAAGTTAGTAAACTTCGATAATTCGAGCAAATTTGTTAATCCAGATGGAGTCGGTTGTAAACTTGAAGATTTTGTTATTCGTGGTGATTCGAGCAAGTCTGGACCCCAAGATAATTTTGCTAATAAACAATGCTTGGATTCAGTTCATAGTTATTGAGTTTGCCTTAGTTGGACTTTGTGGAAGAGGTTGAGTAATTTAGTTGAATGTTTTGTATGGAGAATTTTGTTGGAATTTAAGAGTTCAATTTTATTTCTTGCAGTGGAATTCGTTTCGAGGTATTCGTTCATTGCATGGAATTTGTGTCAATGTTGAGATTTGTTAGAATTTCGGTATGACTCGAATTTTGTTTTGAAGATATATTTGAAGTTGGTTGTTTGGTTTAGAGAAGTCTTGAAAAAGGAGAGGACTAGAGGAGTCAAAACAGTATTTTTTGACTCCTATTTTAACTCAAATACTCTATTATTGGTATTACATATTGTAATATGATTTCACCTTGTATTAAACTCTTATTTGTAATAGGAATTCTTTGATTATAAATATGTGATGTACAACACATATTGAGATTGATCAATTGTCCAATTTATTAGTTTGGTCCAAAGAGATCCATTGTAATCCTTACTTTTGATATAACGAATTCTCCGCCTCTACCCGTGCTTTTTCCCAATTGAGTTTCCATGTAAATCTTGTGGTCTTGTAATTGTTGTTATTTTCATGTTGTCCATTATCTTGTTGTTAAATTGACTCAATTTCTAATAAGTGTTATCAACGCGCGTACCTATCGGGTTAGATAGCTAACAACATTCTTTCATGATATATATATACCGACATACATAAAAAAGAATCCAATGGATGGGCTATTATAACTAATTATTTTTTGGAAGAAAAGTTAAGCAAGAAAGACTGTCTCCAACAACACTGAAAAGAAAGGCAAGAACGAGAGGAAAATAACCGTAGAATAAAGGAAACAGAGCATAGACATACATGATGGGCGGTTATGTCATCGTTTTGATTGAACAATGTCAGTATACCTGTAACACAGGACCCTTGGTGCATGTTCGTAGTGGTGACAATCGAATCGAGCGGCTCGTCGGCTCGTATTGTAGACGCCCACGAGCTGCTCGAGCTCGTCAAAAGAAAAGATCGAGCACGAGCCGAGTAGGGCGGCTCGGTAGACTAGCCGAGCTCTCGGCCCATTGCCACCACTACATGTTCGACTATACTTAAAAAGTTTAGTTTCTTTTTGGCCCTATTAAATTAAAATTCGCTTTACACTTTCTTTTTATCAATCACATATTTTTTAATGAAATAATATTACGCGTAAGCATAAAAAAATTTCCTTATTTTTCAATCGCACATTCTCCAAAAAATTACTATTTCCCTCATTAATATGTGAAATAATAGAGCCCAAACAAAAGCTAAATAAGTTTTCAAATAAATAAATTCTTTATCCCTTAATCCTTTGTTTCCCTTTAGACCATCTCCAATGGGATGGAAATATGCTTTCTGCTGGCAAATATGGTGTATTGAACGGTGGTGTAATACTATTCATTTATGGCAACCAGTGTTCAAAAATTTGCGCAAATGCTCAATGTGTTTTTGAAATGCTTCACATGTGGGATATGCGCATGATAGTGGTAGTCAACTCATTTTGTTGACCACATATACACGTTTAAACATCAAAACACTCACGCATTTGTGTTAAAAATTGTGTCAAAATTAGCCTAATAAAATCTAGACCATTTTTATAAATTATAAGAAAAATTGAGTTCAATAAACATCAAATTAACCCAAATCCCAAATCATCCAAGTCATGAATTATATAGTAGTAATTTGTAGGGTTTTGACGTTTTAAAAAAAATAAAAAAATCAAAACAAATTTTTCGTAGAGTTGTAGAATATTTGCGCCAAGCCCAAGCCTTATTTTTCTTCGATCTTTCTCTAGTTTTACTAGTAAATGATGCTAGTAATAAATATCTTGGATTGTTGATGATTGTGATGATGAAGACGTTATTAACAATGATATCCTACTATCTACAAAAGGTAATAGAAATTCTCAAGTTAAAATAAGGGTGCTCGATGAAGATAACTTTACATCGAATGATACAGAAAATGACTTGGATAAAGACAAATTTGAATTGGAATCCTATAAAGAATTAAACAATATTTAGAATGTTTTTAAATCGGTGTTCATGACTAATCTAATTGTAGGAATTGATAATTATAGTCCTTATTATTTTGAGCATTATGTTTTTATTAAAAAATTGAAAAATATGTACAAGTTCAAGTAATTGAAGTGCTTATAATTTTGAGCATTTTTTAAAAAATAAAATTTAAAATGAAGAACATGTATGAAGTTTAAAGAGTGCAATATATTTATTTATTTATTAGTTTAGAATATTTAAGATAATATTAAAACTTAAAATATGCATAATTACGAATATGTTTCGTGTAGGCATGCATATTCTTGTAATTCTTGATGCTCGATCGAAAAATATATTGTCACGCATTATGCATTTTAGAACTTTGATTACCACTACAAATATTATTAGTTACACTACAATTTTAAGTATTTTATTTATTTATTTATAATATATTAAATGTCACATCAAGTGAGAATCATTGACGATTTGAACTATACTACAATTTAGTTATTTCAATAATATCTTACTTTTCATTTTTCAATATAGAATAAATATTATAAAATCCTTATTATATATGAATTTCGTATTATTAATTCTTAATTAACATTCACATTAATCTAAACTCAATGAATCTCGACTTGATGAATATTGATCTACATAAATCTAAAGTTATTATATATAAATTTATTTCTATTACTGTATTTAGGAATTTTAATGAGTGTTAAAATTTAATGTATTGATAATTAATTCTTATGTACCAAATATATTATTATATATCTTCTTTTTTTAGGTCTTATACTCACCTTGCGTGTCCACTTCCTCCCCATCCCACGTTACTTGCATCCCGTGCCCGCACCTCTATCCTTGCATTTCTCTCATACCCCATTTTTCTATCCTTTGTACTCCTTCAACCCATAAACCTTTGAAGCTCGTAGAGTTAATAGTAGAATTAAAACCTCTTGACTTTTCAAATACATATCAAGAGTCGGAAGTTACGAAAAAAGAAAGGATCGTGAAGGTAGCAAGATAAGGCAACGTAAAGATGTATCAAGCAAGAGGAAAAGAGTTGAAAAAGAATATAATTGATAGAATAAACGTTATTTACGTAGACTCATGAATCACAATGATTATAAGCGTGTAATCGTAATCGAAGTATTCTTAGGTGATGTAGGACTGATCAACCAGTAAATTACCTTATAATATGTTAATTTTAATACTCCGCGCAATTGGATACATTTGAATGGCGAAATGTATTTGAGGAAAGAATTGTAGACATTGACTAGAACACTTGCTTTTCATCAAAGAAATTACAGCGTAGATATGCCAAAAAATTATTTTTACACAACCCAACCCAAGAAGAAAAAGGTCAAAATTTGACCATTGACAATTAATTTATCAAATATTAACAGGGACTAAAAGATTATTCGATAATCACAGAGTGTATTGAGCTGACGAATGGCTGCGACAGAACTGAGTACTGCTACTATCCATTCTTTCCAGGATAAAATGCCCTAGCATGTCTTTTGATTTCACCAAAATTTCTTTACACAAAAATTCATCACTTGTAACTCAATCCACCTTCATATTGAAATCATGCACAAAAATATGTGTTTTGGGATTGGCTCCAGCTTTTTTGCTCCGGGCAAGTACGCCGGCGGTGAAAATCGCAGCCATCCGACCAGGCGCTTCCGGCCAGTACCCACGTGGGCCGTCCACCAATATGATATTCCAATCCACCTCATACAACTGGTTCGGAAGATCATTCAACCCCAGCTTACATTCTGAAAACAAAAGATTTTGCACTGGCTTGCATTCATTCTGGACTTGTTCTTTAACCGATGGAATTAGCTCTTTCACTTCGCTTATTTTGGTCGAGTACTGCACGTTGTAGGCTTCAATTTCTGGGTATTTTTCCTCGATGTATGCAGCGTAGTACCTATTTTCATCGATGAAAACAATTCTGCCATTAGGGTTCAGGGCTTTCCACATAAGGGTTTCGGGGGTTAAGCCGAAAACCAGGAAATTACAGGGATGTGAGCATTGCCGGAGAACGTCAGAGATTTGTTTAATATCCGTGTACGACATATGTTCAGTGTTGTTCGAGTTGGAAGCGTAGTGGACTAGAGCTCTTACCACAGCCTTCGAAAGTGGAGGATTGTTTGCTCCGGTAGTGGTCGAGGTGGCGACGCCGCCTACGACAGCCGTGTTGGTGATGGATTCTCTAGTGTAAATCAGTGTAAGAAGGAAAGCCAAAGTTAGAAATGAAACCAAAGCCAGAAGCCATAGCCGGTTGGACCCTCCTTGTTTTTGAATGTAGGGATGAAGAAGAATCAGCTTAGTGCTGTTACTAAGATTGTTCTTCATAATTTCAGAGAGAGAGAGAGAAGAGAAGTAGAGAGAGAAAAAGAGATTATTTTTCACAACTTTTCCTGAGAATTTGAAGAAAATGGCGTGATTTTTAAAGCTGCTTATGCCATAATACCCGGCTAACATGAACACGACGTTACATTCCCACCAATATTTAAAAAATTGGACTCATTTGATTTTCAAACTGATTTGACTCGTTAATACCACATTTGATTGGCCATTATGTTTTACTTTTTTGTTTAATACTCAACTAATAAATAAAAATATTCTTATTTGAGGGGGTTGTTGGAGGGAAGCAGGTGGAAGTAAGGTATTGGGCACGGTTGCAGCGACTCAGTAACTAATTACAAGCCAAAAGTCGCTTTTACTTATTTTAGAATTATAAGTAGAGAGAGACAAATTACCTGCTTCGTTTTTCATATTGTCAAAAAAAATAATAATTGGTGAACAAACTCTCTATTAAAAAGAGACAAAAATATCAGTTAAATATCAGTAGATTGTGATAAAAGTTTATGAAATATGTGGTTGAAAAGTTATGAAGCTCATAAAAAATGTGGTTAATATTGATTTTTTGACTTTAACTTGAATTAAAATCAAATTTTAATCCGACCCAAACATGACCTAAATTACTTCACAATAGTAGAGATGAAGTTGATCATCATTCACACATCATGTGGTAGCTAGACTTGCTAATCAGTGATTACTTTTCAATTTTTTGAGGTTTTCAACGTCATGATGTGATAGATTCGCTAACTAGTGATTATTTTCAATAATTTTCAGCACCACATATTCTAGACAATGCCAAATCATTTGTCCTCAATAATTTCTTTACACTGATCAGGAATTTCTCGTCATCAAATTGGCTATAAATTAACCCCATTTCAAATTACACGTCTTCGCACACAATCACCCCAAATTTTGTTGCAAAAAAGGCTATCGATCGAGTAAGATAATCCACAATGCTAGAGTTGACTCTGTACTGCCCAAATTATGTTGCATTACAAATATTTGTCCGTAGACTTGAAGGAAGACCATCCCGTCATGTCTACTAATTACTAAAAATAAAAGACTAATAAACATCTCATATACTTTCTAAAACAATTGTATTTTCTACTTTAAAACTTCATCAGTTTTAAACACAACTAATTACAACTCTAACCAGTAGGGGTGGTCATGGATTGGATTGATTTTTGCTTCAATCCAAATTCAACCCAACATGATCGATTTGATCAAAATTTTAATCCAACTTAACCCGTGTAAAAGTTGAAATACAACTCAACTCAACCCAATCAAATATCGATCGGATTGGGCTGGATTGGTTAGTTTAGGACAACTTGTCAACAAAGATTAAAGTTATCTAATTTTCTATTATACTATAAATTCGAATAGACAATAGGGAAATTACAAAAAATCAGTTTGTCCCATCAATCTTCTCGTAGAACTGCAGGGGCTCATCTTGGAACTCTTATGGGGATCGGGGGGCTCTTCTAATGGATCCGGATAGGCTGCCCCTACTTACATAGCCTCGAATACTGCAGCATCGGGTCGGCTGAACTTCGTTCTTCATGTGGGCCCTTATATCTGCCACGTGTTGGTTCTGTTGACGATTATTTATGTGAGTAACATCAGTCCCCCAAGTCCAGGTATGATTATTCATATAGTACATGGACTTTTAAAGTTTGTTGGGGAAAAAATAGGGGAAGACCCCCTGCAGGCGAGCGTCCTGTATGCGGGATCTATTTAGACGGACGAACCGAGGTATGAAGTCATACCGCAGGTTTGCGAGCGAGATTCTATACTGAGCTGGTGAATTATAAGGGCCATTTGGTCGAGCCCCATGTGACACCCATAGTTGGCTTTCAAAAAGCTTCAAGTTCCAATAAAGGACAGCTGGATATCTCCGTCATTTCCGAGACTTGAGCGATGTGCGCATTAAATGTGCAATCATGACACCGACACGTTTTGGCCTATGCTTATGCGAATGTTGAGCGAGTGGTTTCCACGGGTCCATCTGGACCCTTGGTTCGAATTAAGATGAGCGCCTCCTGAATTTAACGCGTGCGACAAATCTCCAAATGGACTATTTAGATTAAGTCTGAAAAAGGATCCAACGGTGTGGGTTCGTCTATGAAGCCTATATAAAGGGTTGGAAACCCATCTTTCCCCCCCTTTTTTTTTCTACTTTGAAATTTCGCGCAGCTGGGTTTCCTTGGTATCTTTGTCCGAGCCCTTTATTTCTTTATTGTAACTGGTGATTGGTTCAAGTTACAATCTCCCAACATCAAGGCCTAAGTTTATAGAGTTTGTGTAAGTATCTTTCCCCATAGGGTCAGTTTCTTTTCCTCTTCTTCTAACTTTATGGCTTCCTCGTCGAAAGGAGGGGGATCTAAGGATTTTTTAAGGGTAGATATGGCCCTTATCTGTGCGGAGGCTAGGATTCCTTCGATTATTCCTACTGAGAGGATTATGGAAGCGATGGGGGGTCCTCACAGTGTATGGATGATGCAGGAGGGGCCCATAGACTACAGCATTAGGTGGTGAGCCTCTTTATGGCCAACTGACATAAAGGAGAGTGAGCTCGAGGGGTTTAGGGAGTCATATAGGATCCCGAACGATATCGAACTGCTGTTGCCGACCCAAGAGGAACGGGCCTGTTTTCCTAGGCAGGGTTGTGTGGCCGTGAGCGAGGCTATATTGGCGGGGGGGTTAAGGCTGCCTTTGCATCCTTTCTTTAAGTTTATCCTTAGGTCCTATAATCTTACCCCTACCCAATTAGTCCCTAACGCCTGGAGTTAATTGGCGGGGGCCTTCTTGCTTTGGAAAGAGGTCACCCTGGGTGGGGATATCCCCCCTCACGTATTCCAAACCCTCTTCCAACCTCGAGCCTCTAGTGGGGGGGTCGACTGTAAGGGGTGGTACTGCATTAATCCATGGGACTCGCATTCCCTCTTCGTCTGGGGGACCCCAACCTCCATTAAGAATTGAAAATCGTTTTGGTTATGGGTTAGGGGTCGCTGGCAGACGGTGGAAGGGGATGTGGTCCCGGAGATTACAGTGTCGACCCAATATCATGAGTATAGTGAGTCGAACCCCATTTGATTCTGTCTATTATTATTTCATTAGTATTATTTCGAACTGATATGAGGCTTGTGCAGCTGCAGCTGAACGGTTCTGGCTCGAACCTTCGGAGTGGGCTGCTGTGAAGGCGATTTACGAACTCCCAATAGAGCGGCGGAGCTTTAAGAACTTAATTGCCAAAAGGAGCTTTTTCGTCACCCATTCTTTGATGGCTACTAAAGGTAAGGTTTATAGGCTTGGTGTTTCCTTAAATCCCTTGTTCACTCGCCTCCTTCTGACTCTTTATCCTTCCGTAGGTCAATATGACAATAAGGAGCATGTGAAACCTACACTTTTTGACTTGAGAAGTCTGGGAGAGGCAAAAAGAAAGAAGCCATTGAGCGCGGGCTCGTCGTCCTACAAAAATCAGAGAGATGAATTGACCCGTTTGTCCAAGGCGAACCCTCCCCCGCCTGTCACAAATGCTGGTGAAAAAGAAAATGGGGAGGGGCAGAAAGAAAGTGGGGGCGTCCGTGGACAGACCTCTTAAGAGGAGGTTAGTCCTTTCCAAGAATGTTGGACCCCCACTTCTTCCCACAAGGCAGACCACATTGGGGGAATCACTGAAGAGGCCCATGGTGGTCGAGCCTATCTCTACCATTAAAGCAGTGGAGGGTGAAGAGGTGATGGAAGAAAGCACTTCCCTTCAGAGGAAGCAGAAAAAGAAAGTCGCCGACCCCAATGATGATAAGGTTCAGAATTTTCTGGGCGGGCTACCTGATGAAATTTCCTCTGCTGTGATGGAGATGCTTCTTATGGAGGCTCAAGGGATGGCTGGACTTAGCCACAAATATTGGACTGACAAGTACGCCTCTCATGTCGAATCTTGCGGTATAGAAGACTTAATGGAGGCTGGGCTTGCCATACAGGTTTGCTCCCAAAACTTCTTTATAACCGCCCAGATGGAAGCGAAGTGGTTACAGAAGGTCGTCCAAGACTACTCTCGCCGGGTAGGTCAACGCTGAGGCCACTTCCGCCAAAAAAAATCTGATGAAGCCTCCAATTTGAAGTTCGTTGAAGCTGAGTCTAGGGTGGAGGCACTTTCCAAGGAAAATAAGGAGTTGAAGAAGGAGGTTCACCAGTGTCGGGCCGACATGAATGCCCTGACGAAGCGAATCAAGAATTCTGACAATCTTCAGAAGATTGCTTCGTCAGCCTTAGAGGTGGCCAATAGGGAAAAAGGGGAATTGAAGACCCGAGTCGAAGAACTTCAATCCGAGGTGACGACTTTTGATGAGAAAGTGAAGAGGGCGGAAGAGGTGGCAGTTCACAATTATGTGGCTCACTTTCATGAAACTGTCGAATATGATAGCCTGGAAATTCACTGGCGAAGGGTCGCCTATGAATAAGTCTTTGCTAGGATGGCAGAAGTGCATCCTCAATTGGACTTGTCTTCTTTAAAGAGCGAGTTCATGCCGGAAGAGCCCTCAACCCCGGCACCGGAAGGGGATGAGGTGGAGGAGGAGGTTATTTTGGAAGTGTCTGCGAAGGAAGATGCTGTGTGCGTAGATTAGGCTCTTTGTAATAAACAACTCTTTCCTTTGTAACTTTTTCGGTGATAATACAAATTGATTCCCTTCTGTAATCTCTGCAGTCCTGAAGATATTTTTAAGATTTTGTTTAATACCTCTTTTGTTCTTTGAACGTCATAATTAATAATTTGAAGATATGGGCTCGCCATATTTTATCCATTGATGAAGATCTATGAGCAGGTCATACTTAACCAATTAATTTATGAACTTGCCATAATTAATAATTTGATGATATGGGCTTGCCATATTTTATCCGTTGATGAAGATGTATGAGCAGGTCATACTTAACCAATTAATTTATGAACTTGTCATAATTAATAATTTGAAGATATGGGCTCGCCATATTTTATCCGTTGATGAAGATGTATGAGCAGGTCATACTTAACCAATTAATTTATGAACTTGTCATAATTAATCATTTGAAGATATGGGCTCACCATATTTTATCCATTGATGTAGATGTATGAGCATGTCATACTTAACCAATTAATTTATGAACTTGTCATAATTAATAATTTGAAGATATGGGCTCGCCATATTTTATCCGTTGATGAAGATGTATGAGCAGGTCATACTTAACCAATTAATTTATGAACTTGTCATAATTAATCATTTGAAGATATGGGCTCACCATATTTTATCCATTGATGTAGATGTATGAGCATGTCATACTTAACCAATTAATTTATGAACTTGTCATAATTAATCATTTGAAGATATGGGCTCGCCATATTTTATCCGTTGATGAAGATGTATGAGCAGGTCATACTTAACCAATTAATTTATGAACTTGGACGTTTATTGATCATAAGCAGTGCATATACAAACGGGGCTTTACTGGTGATACATACGGAGGTGTTCAATGTTCCAAGGATGGGGCTGAGCCTTCCCATCCAAATTTTCAATCAAGAATGTCCCTGGTCGGATCTTGCTTGTAATGCGATAGGGACCCTCCCAGTTGGGACCTAAGGTGCCAACTCTAGGTTTCTTTGAAGACAGGAAAACCCTTCGGAGCACTAAGTCACTCCTTCTAAAGGACCTTCTCTTGACCTTGGCGTTGTAGTACCGAATCATCTTCCTTTGATATGCCATTAATTTGATTTGTGAGACATCTCTCCTTTCTTCAAGAAAATCAAGCTCGCCGCTCCTTATTTCCTCATTTGAGACTTTGTTGAACTGCAGGCGTCGGTGTGAAGGTAAGCCAATCTCAACGGGGCTCACTGCTTCTGCTCCGTACGTCATGGAAAAAGGGGTTTCCCCAGTGGCAGTACGGCTCATAGTTCTTATTGCCCATAGTAAATTAGGAAGCTCATCCACCCACACTCCTTTTGACTTATCCAGTTTCTTTTTGAGGAGGTGTTTTATGGTCTTGTTGACCGCCTCTACTTGACCGTTTGCTTAGGGATGGTGGAGAAATGAGAATTGTTTCTTGATGTTCAGCTCATCGCAGAGATCGCGGAGCTTCTTGTTATCAAATTGTCGTCCGTTATCTGTAACTATGGAGTCGGGAATCCCGAACTGACATATAATATTTTTCTAGAGGGATTTTGATGTGTGCGCCTCTGTATTTTTCGTTAACGGTTCGGCTTCAACCCACTTGGTGAAGTAGTCAATGGCGACAACAACATGATTCTCCATTCCTTTTCCTTTGGGCAGGGGACCTATAAGGTCGATCCTCTACTTGGCAAAGGGTCACAGACTGGATACAAAGTGAGTTCTTGGGAGGGGAGCCTCTGCACCGGGGAGAAGCGTTGGCACATGTCACATCTTTGGACGAAGCGAATGACATCCTTCTTCAGAGTGGGCCAGTAGTACCCTTGTCTCAAGATTTTGTGGGTGAGGGTCAGGCCTCCAGTGTGGTTTCCGCATATCCCTTCATGTACTTTCTTCAATACATAATCAGCTTTGTCTCCTCCAGTGTATTGCAGGAGCGGTCAGGAGAAACTTCTCTTGTACAAGATTTCATCTTTGATTATGTACCGGACCGCCTTGCGTCTGAGTTTTCGGGTCTCTTGCTTACTTTCAGGAAGATTGTGGTTCCGGAGGTACGCCAGTATGGGCTGCATCCAGGAGGGGGCGTCTCCTACACACATCACCTCTTATCGTAGAACTGTGGAAGGCTGGGCCATGTAATCAATTGGTACAGTCTTGAGCAATTCAGAGTCCTTACTGTCGGCCAACTTCGATAGGGCATCTGCGTGCGAGTTCTCCACCCTAGGGATATGAACCAATTCAAACTTGTCGAAGCAGGGAATCAACTCTTTAACTTTTTTCAAGTAGGCCGCCATGCCCTTATCCTTAGCGGCAAAACTACCATTGACTTGACCCACCACAAGCTGGGAGTTACTTCGTGCTGCCTGGTTTTGCACCAGCATTTCTTTGGCTAACCTGAGGCCTGCTAGGAGCGCTTCGTATTCAGCTGCATTGTTGGAAGTTTTGAATCCGAACCTTATAGCACAGTTAGGTTTGTGCCTCTTTGGGCTCTCAAGCAGTACACTGTGACCATTTGCGAAATTAACCCTTTACTTTTTAGTTTTTACTTGACTTTATAGTTTAAAGTAGAGAGAGAAAAGATGTAAAGTAGGATTTGGTGTTCACAAAATTTCAACATATTGGACAGCTTTAGAAAAAAACTATGCCTCAATTTTCGGCTTTTCCTTCAAATACCAAATGATTCCAGGATCTCAAGACACGTTTAAGGAAAGATTACGACAGTTTTTGATTATGTTTGGTCCCACGCTGGATTCAAGTTTGATTATTCTGTGATAATTGAACTAAATAATCATTCAGTGTCACTTCTCGCGATCTTACTCCTAACCCAAATCCAAAAGTGCACTCTCATATAAAGCTTACTCCTCCCGTCTCATTTATATATGTTAACTTTTCTTATTTTCTTGTCTCAATTATCTAGTTTTGTTTATTTATTAAGAATGTTTTGTTTGGTTCGATTCATTTACTAATATATCATTATGCCTTTATTACTTCCAACAATAATTTACTAATAATTGTTGATAATAAAGTAAGGGTAAATTAGAAAAGTTTTTTTTACAAAAAATGATTCTTCAATAATATTAAATAAAAT
This sequence comes from Fraxinus ornus, assembly GCA_903798235.1. NCBI lineage: Eukaryota > Viridiplantae > Streptophyta > Magnoliopsida > Lamiales > Oleaceae > Fraxinus > Fraxinus ornus. Next base: position 18,480 of record CAIGRF010221765.1, on the reverse strand, counting down.
TTTTTAATCTACTTGAAAAACAAAATCAGCCTATATAAATGAGACGAATGAAATATAAAACTAATGAATGGTGTAAAATTATAGTTTTCTTCCTTCTCTCTCATATTCTTAGATTTTTTTTAAAAAAAAATTATGCTCTTGTCTCTTTATATACTATAATTTATTATTATTATTTTTTGAAATTATACCATTGTTTGGTGTAGATTAAAATCAAGTCTTTTTTTTTTTTTGGCAAATTTTAATAATATTTGATGAAATGTGTGGTAAAAACGTTGTGAATCCAATAACATATGTTATTAAAATTAATTATTGACTGTAAGTTAAAATTTAATTGAATTTTAATTCAAATTCTAGGTGTCAAAAGTGATCAGTATTTTCTGTCCCTGTTATTTCGAATGTCAAAACTCTAAAAAACAATAATCCTGTTTCATTCTCCAAGTTAACAACAATCGATCCAAGGAAAATGATTAAAAAAAAAAAGGCAAAATTCTAGTTCATTAATGCTTTTTGATGTTTGTTCAAATATTTCCTTTACACTGTTTTGACTCAAAGCGAGCTTTAATAGTTTGAGTTTTATTCCTTAGTTAACAGAATTGGTAGCCAATTAAAATAAAGCACCGTTGAAGACTTTAAAGTGTACAACGAGAAAAGAAACTTGAAAAAAAGCAAAAAGCCTTAGACTGAGTCCCACCATTTTGCTAAAAATGTAGCAAGAAAGAATTATAGTTATATCCGAGTTAAGTGAACCTTCATTGTCACATTATGGAACATGTGGAGATTGTTGGAAAAAATAATTTAGTGGGCTATTTTTAGTATAATTTTAAGTGGGACTCGTTCATTCATGGGTGAATGAGACATTGAAGCTCAAAATGTTAAATTGGAAGATATTAATGTGTTGGAGGGAAAACATTTTTAAAGTTTGTCCACGTGGGAAGTTTACAAAGGTAAATGCTACTTTGCATATGATTACACTTTCAAATTATGTAATTATGACTTGAATTTGTGTACCGACGTGATCTACGCACATGAATGTTGGACCGAATATACCAAAATTGGTTCTGTGCTAATGGAAATATTAATAGCCAAGTTAATGACTATAACTCTTGGCCTTTCAATTCTCCATTAAAGTATATTTATGCAATCAATTTTTCCTCCGTTCTTTACTTCTTTACATACGATACAAATTTCTTTCTATTTCTGCACACAGTTTCCATTTCCCCATTTTTCTCTCTAAAAAAAATCCATGTTTATGTCCAAAGTCTGATTTTCCATTGTATCCTGGAGACACACACTCGAACAAAACTTCAAACATCTACGGTGAGAAACGAATCTGTTTTAAAGACACTATATAATACACATGCATCGATTTGCAAATTCCTTTTCCCTTCATTGATTAATATATTACTATAGTTTTATTTTCAATTTGTTCTTCTCTAGTATATGAAATGTTATATTTTGCAAATTATTTTTCTAATCGATTTAGGGTTTCATTTGATAGTACTTATTGTAGAAGAGTTTGTTGATGAAATTACTTTAAATCAACTTGAAAAACTCTTCTAATCAAACAAAGTACTTTATAAAATTATTCAAGCATATTTAAAATAAATTTTTAATCTCAGATTTTCACTTCAAAAGTCTTGCCAAAATGGTCATTAATATTAGAACAACTACCAAGTTGTAGAGCTCCAGTTTTTGTCACAAAAGCGCATATCACGGAGACCTATACTCTCATTAACGCCTTTGTTTGGTTTTTATTTTTTAAAACTCTTTTTTCTTCAAATTTTATTTTTAATTATACATTTAATGAGATTCACAATGTATCAACTTTTCAATCACCACACAATTCATCATTTTTTGTCAAAAGCTACTAAAAATTGAAATTTTATCTAAATTAAACTGTGGCATAGGGCACGTTTGAGTCCCATTTTTTATTTTTATTTTTGCTAAAAATGTATTTTAGAATAGTAGATTAATGAAAAATGTGTTTAAAAAATAAGAATTTTTTTAGAGCCCGTTTGGGAGGGATTAAAATTGAATTAAAATTGAAAAACTAGCCGTTATTGTTGACTTTTATTAGACGAGTGAGACCCAATAATAATTATATTTTTAATTTTAATTATATTTTAATCCCTCCCAAACGAGTTCTTAATTTGCATGTAATATTATTTTATTAAAAAATATATAATTAAAAAGAAAAAAAAATATATTTTAAAAATAACGAGGATAAAAAAAGCGCATAATAGTTAATACTCAATACTGATAAAGTTTGATATTTATGTCGGTATTATTACTTACTTCGAGTTAAGGTACCACATTGAAAGCGCCACTGTCAAAACTGACAAATTTGTAAAATTGATTAAAGGCCCTGAACTTTATGGTATGTTTAAAATACCTCTAAACAAATTTTTTGTAGCAGGCGCTAAAGAAAAATTAAAATAAATATTCCCTTTGTCTCAATTATGTAGGAGTTTTCTTTTTCTCTTATCCCAAATATATATGAACATTTTTTAATGTAGAATATTTTGTTGTATTCATTTACCAATATACATTTATTAAATTTCTCCTACTTAATATGTTAACTTCTTGAAATCATCAAAATACACACATTTTCCACTTCTAAAAAATATAGAACAACTATTATTTCTTCTTCTTCTTCAAATTTTTTAATAATTCAAACAATAATTTAGTTTTACATACTGAAAATTAAATAGGGGTAAATTAGGAAATTCTGGGCAAACATTATTTTTTCAATGACATTAAAAAAGATTTCTTAATCCATGTGAAAAATGAAACAAGCCTATATAATTGGAACGAATGGAGTANCCCGACCTCATAATGGACCCGACCTTGGAATTAGCCCATTTGGAATGGGCCAAGATCAGGCCTACTAGCCCGAGTTCGGGTCAAGCAGCTCGAGCTCGGGCCTATCATATTTTTTCCTCATCACCCCTAGACAAATTTTTTGTAGCAGGCGCTAGAGAAAAATTAAAATAAATATTCCCTTTGTTTCAATTATGTAGGCTGAATTTTCTTTTTCTCTTATCTCAAATATATATGCACACTTTCTAATGTAGAATATTTTGTTATGTTAATTTACCAATATACATTTATTAAATTTCTCCTACTTAATATGCTAACTTCTTGAAATCATTAAAATACACACATTTTCCACTTCTAGAAAACATAGAACAACTCTTATTTCTTCTTCTTCTTCAAATTTTTTAATAATTCAAATAATAATTTAGTTTTACATACTGAAAATTAAATAGAGGTAAATTAGGAAAGATCTGGACAAACATTATTTTTTCAATAACATTAAAGAAACTTTCTTAATCCGTGTGAAAAATGAAACAAGCCTATATAATTGGAATGCACAGAGTATAAAAACATAAAAGCGATAGAAAACAATTATCACGTTAGGGTATGCAAAATGTAAGTACGTACACCTCACGAACCAGTAGATGTAGAAGTAGAAGTGTAGAACATACCAATTCAAAAATAAAAATATAAACGAAAAAACAGGGATTTCCCCCAAAAAAAAAAAATTCTTCTCACTTTCACGAGACAATTGACCCTATTCTCTGCCAGCTGCTTCGCATTTCTTCGCCCCATAACCCCCACCCTTCTCCTCCGCCAGTGCCTCCGCCGAAAACAACCCATTTTCCTTCGAATGAAATTATTGAGAAGAACAAAAACAAGCCCCAATTGCTGCCACTTCCTCTTATTTTAACAATGGTGCAATTCTTTCGTTTTTTCTTACTAGTTTTGATTCTTGGACGAACCACCTCCACCAGAAGCGGTGGCGATGGCACAGATCTTAGCGCACTTGCTTCCCTTTCACCTGATGCAGTTTCCCTCCTCTCTTTCAAGTCCAAAGCTGACCTTGATAATAAGCTTCTCTACACTATTAACGAACGATTTGATTACTGTACATGGCAAGGCGTCAAATGTGCTCAGGGTCGTGTAGTGCGTTACACTGTGCAGGGTTTTGGCCTCCGAGGCACATTCCCTGCCGCTACCCTCACTCGTCTCGACCAGCTCCGAGTTCTGAGTCTGAAAAACAACTCGCTCACTGGCCCCCTGCCGGATTTTTCCTCATTAACCAACCTGGAAAGTTTGTTTCTTGATAATAACTATTTTTCAGGAACATTTCCTCTCTCCCTTTTGTCCCATCACCTGCTTTTGATTATTGATTTGTCTCACAACAATTTTACCGGTTTGCTGCCGGAAACCCTGACGGTTTTGGACCGGTTGAGTTATCTCCGCCTTGATTCCAACCGGTTTTATGGGTCCATTCCTCCACTAAATCAAACTACGTTAGAGGTCTTAAACGTATCGAACAATAACCTTACCGGTCCTATACCTGTTACCCCTACTCTCAAAAAGTTCAAGATACATTCATTTTCAGAAAATCCCAATCTCTGCGGTGAGAATATCAACAAACCATGTCCCCCTTCGCCATTCTTTAACGTGACTTCAGGCGGTGGTGCCGCCGCAGCTTCACCGCCTGCACCGCTACTGCAGAATGCTCAGTCACAGCAAGGATTAACTGCACTTTCGCCTCCGTCTCAAATGAAGCATCACAAGAAAGTTGGAGTAGTCTTAGGCTTTGTTACTGGAGCTTTGATCCTAACAGCAGCAGTTTTGTGCCTCTTTGCTGTAATCAAAAAACGGAAAGAAGAGAGAGAAGAAACCGAAGCAAAAGAAGAAGAATATTATGCTGATGCGACTACAGACGATAAAGGTCAAAGAGACACAACCTTTTCACTTCAAGATGAAAGTGCAAATGCTGAAAGTGAAATAAAGAAGATGAAAAGTCCAGAGAAACCCCGAATATCGAAAAATGGGAGCTTAATATTTTGTTCTGGGGAAGAAGAATCATACACTTTGGAACAATTAATGAGGGCATCGGCCGAATTGCTTGGGAGAGGTACAATTGGGACAACATATAAAGCCGCAATGGGCACTAATTTGTTAGTCTCTGTCAAGAGATTGGATGCATGTAAGACTGCCATTACAAGTGCTGAAGCATTTGAGCAGCAGATGGAGGCTGTTGGTGGATTGAGGCATCCCAATTTGGTTCCTATTAGAGCTTACTTTCAGGCTAAACAAGAAAGGTTGATCATTTTCGATTATCAGCCTAATGGCAGCCTCTTCAATCTCATTCACGGTGACCTATCTAACTCTTCGCTTTTAACACAATTTGCAAATTTGATTTTACTAATTTATTTCTCAAATTCTACTTATTGAGCTTAGATTAGGTAGCATTGTTAAGAGAAGTATTATAAAATTGATATTTTCATATTTAAGCGCCATGTGAGAAGTAGAACACAAACTTGATCAAATTGTTCGTATGAGCTTTTGAACTCAGATAAAGGGAGAGGTAGCTCAATTCCTTACATCTTATTCAAGAATTTTTGAGTAGGGTACTTTTCCTTTCGCGGGCTCATGGGAGTTGGATGAATAGTGGTGGACCAGTGGAATTGAGATGGATTATGGTGAGGGTAGCCTAAAGAACTTGTTTTTCTGGATTTGTATGGAGCTGCTGTATTCTAGTGGTTCAATTAGTCTTGTAGAGACTTTTCTTGCTGTGATTGGAAAATGGGTTCCACTGGCTAATACCGAAATTGGTGGTGGTTATGACACAGAGTCAAATTGATATGGTATTGTTTGACACCATGAGAGTAACTTGCGTTGCTTTTGTAGGGTCTAAAGGTGATATGTCATTATACTTGTTAATTTAGGTGCCCACCATATTGGTCATTGAATAAATTGAGTCAGCATTGCATCAGTAATATGACACAAGTAGGAATAGTATATAGAATACAAAACCCACATCCACGGTGGGAGTCGTTGCAATATCTGCATGGGTGTAAACTGGGCTGGATCGGGTTGCCTAGATAGAGATGCGAAATTTTTTGGCAGGCTTGACTGATCTGTCAATGAGATGAGGCCCAGCACAGACATCTATGAAAAATGTAGCCTATCGTGGCTTGGGCCAGCGGGCCACAAGCCCAAACAGCTTTTTAATTTTTCATAATTCTTTTTGGTTAGATCAAAAGAAAAACGAATTTACTTTTTTCATTACAGCTCCCATGGGCTGCCTACCTTCACTTCTTTCTATGTATATAATACTAATTGCAGCAGATATTTTAACTTATTATTTAGTTGGATGTCACAAATTCACTTTTGACATGTTGTATCAGAAAGTATTTCTAGTCTCCAGATACGCCAAAGGAGATTAAAGAAAAGAGGAGGGGTACTCTAGTAAACAAAGAAAAAGAATCTGTTTATAATGTTTGATGCCAGCTAAATTTGGGAGTAATTAGTAGCATAGGATCTAAAGTTGCTATTCAGATCCTGATTATTTGATATATTCTTTCACATTCATGACATCTCCTATTTTTTTTTTTTAACAGAATACCGTCTGAAAGAACTTCTTTTGGTTGGACTTGATAATCATATTTTGTGCTGATAGCAATTAGCTGTTAGCGCTTCATTTTGTCCTGAATATAATATTTTGGAGAACAAACTTCTCACGCTATAATTTGACAATCATACTGAGTGTCGCAATTGTTACACTTTAAAAATTAGCACCAGAGTTGTTGTCTTAAACCTAGTGCACAGTGATGTTTTCTTTTGGGAAATTCCCTTTTGGAATGATACAAGTTCTGATAATGGTTTACAATTTTGTTAGACCAAATTTCAATCGTGCTATAGCAATTTCCTTAAAATCTTGAAATGCCAAATATACCTTTTGGTCCAATAAATTGTCTCAACTTCTGCCACTGGAATTGCAATTTCTTACTCTGCTTTCACATTTCCCTTCTCCTCTCACCATCTGTCTATCCTTGCTATACATTATGCAAGGAACTCGGAATTTTACGAAGAAAAAACAAAATTTGATCCAATGTGAAGGTATTTGTAGAGTGAAAACCAAGTTTCTTGCCAACATTTTGATGCTTTTCACGTCAAGTTTCAGGAGAAATGTCATTTGTTTGTAACGAGTTATTGAATGTACTTGGAAAATCATATGGATATGCAGTGTTAGTGCATTGTTGTGTAGGAAACTAAAATGTTGTGATCGTGTAGATTCATTTCTTAAGTTCTTTGAATGAATATTGAGCTCATGTTTTCAACATCTCTTGGTTTCATAACAAGAATCAATTCAATATTTTATTTCTAATACCTCCTTTAAAATGTGCCTTTTAGGTTCAAGATCAAAGCGTGCAAAGCCTCTACATTGGACGTCCTGTTTGAAGATAGCAGAAGATGTAGCTCAGGGACTAGCCTACATCCACCAAGCATCGAAGTTCATTCATGGAAATCTCAAATCGACCAATGTTTTATTGGGATCCGATTTTGAGGCCTGCATCACAGACTATTGCCTCGCCACTCTTGCAGATACATCCTCAGACGATAATCCTGATTCTGCAGGCTATAAGGCCCCTGAAATTCGCAAATTTTCAAGTCGAGCCACCGCCAAGTCTGATGTATATGCTTTCGGCATCCTCTTGCTAGAACTTTTGACTGGAAAGCCACCAGCCCAGCATCCATTCCTCGCTCCTCCCGATATGCCAGATTGGGTTAGAGCAATGAGAGAAGATGATACCGAAGACGACACTCGACTCAGAATGCTGGTCGAGCTGGCTAGCATTTGTAGCTTGACTTCGCCTGAGCAAAGGCCAACAATGTGGCAAGTGTTGAAGATGATTACAAATATAAAGGAGATAATGGACGATACCACAAGGGATTCATAGAATGGATACTTTTGAATCAAATTTCAAAACCCACTAAGGAAATTTTATGTAAATTTTTGCAGAACAGAGGTTAGTGATCGATTATGTGCCCCAGACTTGTGATTTCGAGCAGATCCAATCACAATCTGCCTTGCAATTTTGTTGTACGAGGTAAATTATGCGAAAATTCATGAAATGTACCTCCCTAATTAAACGAATCCAATGATCATTCGCATATGATTTTGTATGTGGATACCATCTTGTGCAATCTCTTGACTTTAAGCAATATTTTGAAAGAATAATTATAGATTTTTGTCTTCTTGTGATTTGCTGACGTCAATCCATACCGAAAGTAATGGGGAATTTTAGGACTCACGCTTAAATTGGTATTTAGCACACCACGTCCTTACATATTACAATTATTGTGGAAAATGTCTTTACCTTTAAATTTTTAACATTTTCATTCTTATTTTTATCGTTTATTGCGTAAAATGTCATTTTCATCAATTTTCTTAATTAAAAGCTGTGAAATGGCGATATACCATTCTATTTAAATAAAAGAAAAAGGAAAGGAAAGAAATAATTGCAATCATAGTTTCAATTTTTTTTTTTAAAAAAAAATGTGCAAACAAATCACAAATAAATTATTAAAAGGGTAATTAACACATAATGTCCATATCTTTCACTATTATTGTAAAAAGGGTCTATAACTTTCATTTTTTTGACATTTTTCACTTTTAATTACACATTTGATTGTTCAAACAAACATTTTTATCCATTTTCATTTAATTTCTCAATAAAAAAGATGTGAAACAACGAATATACCCTCATATTTAAATAAAAAAAACTATTTTTTAAATTTTTAATTTTTTTAATAATTCATTTGGGACTTGTTTGTACTTTTAAAAAAATTAATTTCTAATTTTTAATAATTTTTTTGGGACTCAATTGCACGTTTAAATTCTTTTCATTTATAATTTTTTTTCATAAAATATTTGGGACTGCACTTTTTTAAATAAAAAAAATTAATTTTTAATTTTTTAATAATTTATTTGGATTCGTTTGCACTTTTTAAAAAATTTGGGTCTATAATTGTAATTTGTTCTTTATTTATTTTTTATTTAAATATGAAGATATATTCGTCATTTCACAACTTTTTATTGAGAAATTTGATGAAAATTGATAGAGATGATGGTTTGTGAATCAAATAAAAAAATGAAAAATAAGAACGTTTTCACAATTATAGTGAAATATAAGTACGTTATGTGCTAATTATCCTTTTAAATTTATTTAACCACTTGTAAAACAAGCGAAATGTACAAGTTAAACTAGTTTGTCTATGTTTAGATGGTATATAAGATTATTGGCAGCTTGCAATTAGTATTGAAAAGTTATTTTTGTAAAAACAAAAAAAAAAAAAAAATACTTATTTTTTCTAAACAAATACTCACACCGTCCCATTTATACAGATCGATTTTTCTTATTTTCTTGTCCTATTCATAGTTTTTTTTATTGAGAAAATATTTGTTTTGTTCATTTACTAATATATCCTTATTTAATTTGCATAGTTACAATCAATTTCCCCACTTAATCTTAAAATTGTACAGATTTTTATTTACTTTTTTGAAATTATCCAAATACATACACATTTCCCACTTTCTTCCTCGAAACATGGACAAAAATAAATTATTTACAAATTACAATTAATTTAGGGATGACGGAGCAGGTATGTGACGAGTCGTCCACTTTCACCTCCGTCTCATCGGATATTCTTGTTACCTTGCCCCATTCCCGTACCCGATTAAAGCGGAACGGGACGGGCAAGTCCCCTGCCCCATTTATATATATTTTTTACTTTTCTTTTTTTATATCTTTAGTTAGTAAATATTATTACTTTTTTTTACTAATTTATTAAAAACAACTTATATATTCATTAAAAATGATGATAAATTTATTATTTTTTATCAATAAAAAACTTAAATTAGAAATTAACTTTAAATGGG
>CAIGRF010221741.1:13247-34608 GCA_903798235.1 Fraxinus ornus | reverse complement strand
GATTGGGCGAGAAAAAGAGCGCCTAGGCGCGAAGAAAGTGTGCCTAGATTAAAAAAAAAGTGCATCAAGTGCTGAGACGTTCTGTCCACGCTTCGCGTCTAGACACACTTTTTGGAATGCTGATTTTTTTTAGTACATTGGGTTCGGCCTTTGAGGGACCATTTGTCCTTATTTATAGGCTTCTAAGCAAACAACATGGCCACCTAAGGTCATATCAACACGTTACTGGCCTAAAAATGTCTTTTTTTAAATGCTCACAAACTTTCATTTTATTTTTTTCCTCTATAAATACCGCACACCTAAATCTTTTCTTCCCCAACAAATTCAACAATCTCTCTTCTATTCTCTTTACAATATGATCCCTTCATTATACATGTATTCTACAATTTTTCAACTCTCTACAATTATATTACATACATATACATTAATTATTACATAATATATACATACATTCTACAATTTTTATTACATTTAAATTTAAACTCTATTATTTACATTCTCTCAATTCATTCTCTACACTATACATTATCCAGTTTATACATTTTATCTTTATTCTCTATACTACAATGTAAATTCTATTACATAATACACATGGCTCCTCGTAAATTCGTTGAGGACTTGTTCGGTGGCCAATCACCTATGAAGCTACAATCTCGATTTTCGAATCAATTTGTTCATTTCAATGACTCCCCATCCTCGACGATTTACAAGGAATGGGCGTTGACGATGCAAAGGAAGTAATAATCCAATTGATTTGGATGAAATCGATAAAGATGCTAGTGAAGTCGAACTACAAATTCTCGATGCAATGGGAAAGTGAAAGGGAAAAAACCGGCGAAGTGTTGGGAACATTGTAAATTGATTACAACCGATCGTACTTTCTATGGAGTCCAAGAGTGTAAAGCAGCGTGTAAATACTATTAAACACGATTAGGTGGTAAAAGGGTATGGGTACTACCCATCTCAATTGTCACTACACAAAATGTACGGCCATATACGGGCTTGTTGGCCAATCTCAAACACAACTAGCATTTGGTACTCCTTTTGATAGCAGTTCTTCAACATTAAGCACATGGATGTACTCGGAGGAAAGAACACGTGATGGAGTGGTGAAATTCGTTGCTAGTGCCGAGTTGCCACTGAACATAATAGACAACGACCATTTCATAACATTCGTGAAGGAATATATTCAACTAAGGTACAAAGGGGCAAGTAGAAATACTCTTCGTAATAACACCATTAATTATTTCCTTAGAACTAAGAACCAAGTGATTAGTGATTTGAATAAATGTGGTGATGTTATATCGTTAACTTCAGATTTATGGGACGATATAAATAAAAAGGTTATATAGCACAATTATACATTATATAGACCCACTTTGGGTGACGCATAAAAAATTATTATTTTTAAGATAATTGACCTTCTTCATAATGCTAATAATTTATTTAATTCTATCATACAAATTGATAGGGAATATAAATGTGAAAATAAATTGTTCTTTTACATTTGATAATGCTAATGTTAACAAGCTTGTTATGGATAAACATTATAGAATACTTAATCATGATTTTGGTGATTTTTTTGTTTCATGTTCATTGTATTTGTCATATTTTTAATTTAATTGTGTAGGATGGTTTATGACATATTAAGAATCAAATTGATAGAATTAGAGATGCACTAATTCATATCAACATATCACCAAGTAGGAAACGAGCATTTGAAACTTTGCGTACAAGTTGGCCAAGATCTCAAAAAATTTATAACTAGCGTAGAGTATAGATGGAACCCATTTACTTACTATTAAAATTATGTGAATGTTATGAACGTTTAATCACTGAATTTCATAACTCTAGGCATGTAATAAATGTCGATGATTCTATTTTGATTGATTCTGATTCGGAACTAACCTTTAAAGTCAATTTTTTTTTTTTTTTTTTAACATATATAAGTTCTTATGATTCCATAACTATCATATCTGAGGTATCCTACCCCATTAATTCAAAAGTTCTAAAACGTCTTTACCTCATTAAAAAAATGATCCCGACTTTCTCATATATTGTTTTATAGTATGTCTCGTACACATAATCCGACTTCGGATGCAAGTTCTGATATAACATCTACAATGTATAAATTCCATATTCATATAATTCAATTATTAAAATCAAACCTCATATAAACGAAAACAAAGATTTTTGCATCAATAAAAGCAAGCCTCCGAAAACGAAGAATCCATTTTCTCAAATTCCATGTAACATCAACGAAGTGTGTTGACAAATATATGAAGTGTGTTTGGTTCATGTGTTTGTCAAACACTTCATTGCCGATATTTGGAAGAACTTGATGAAATGCCAAAATGGATTTTTTTTTGGATGCTTTATTTATTTTTTTATTTTTTTTAAAAAAGATTTGTGTACATAATACGTTATTCTTACACAATTTTAACTCCGGATAATTATTGTAGCCTAGAAGGGTTAAAACCACAAAAAAAATAAATATTGAGCTCGTAGGCTAAGTCGAGCTTGACCCTTGACTGACGAGCCGAGCATAAAATGGCGGAAGCACACATTTTGAATTAGGGGGTATAATCAAACTTGCAAAAAAGTTGTAAGAATTTTGCATTCGAAAAAAGTCATACTCCATGCAAATTTACATTCGAATTTTATATCCGAAAATTTACATAGGGTATGACTTTTTCGGATGTAAAATTCCGAAATTCCTTGATGTCATACACCACGTAAAATTTTCTAATAAAATGATGTAAATTATATTAAGAAATTTGTTACGCAAAAAAAAATAATCGTTAATGAAATAATTGAATTTTTTTATAAGAAATGATAAGTTAGATGCCTCTTTTTAAAATGCACGTTTAATGCACTTTTAACTATTTTCAATGTTCGTTTGGATAATTCGATTTGTCTATAATGTAGTTTTCGAAACGAGTTTTGAGACATATGCAGTTTATGGATTCGGCTAGCGTACGATTTTTGGAGAATTTTTAAAGTTAGCATGTAATTGAAATTCTTGAAATACTAGTTTGGATGACCTACTTTGATAGATCGTAACATTTGTTATGATTGGTCGTTTCGTGCGTCGTTAACAACATAAAAAATTGGATTGTAAACACTTCGAAATGATATTAAAAAATCAATATTTCGACGTCGTTTGACATTCCTTAATGATCCCGAAAATTAAGATAAAAATATAGAAAATCTAACGGCAGTCAAAAAATAAAAAAATTGCCTAAAAGTTGGGACACCTATCCCATGCTACCCCTTGTGTTTGTCAGTTCAAGCATAAGCTCGACTTGTCTTCGCAATTCGCATGGTGTCGAGCTGAGCATTGCCACCATTAGAGTGAGCTGACCTGTTGGTATTGTCTTAGATAATCGACCTGAAGGTCGTCTTTTTTAATTAAAGTGGGTCTGAATTAACGCATGAGTTGGGACTCCAACACAAATCAAACTTGAATTATTCATTATTTCATTATCAAAACTTGTGTAACTAACAACTATTAGGCTATACCGTAAATCCTCATAATGTGGTAACGGTGAAAAAAGTCACGCTTGACTTTAATGCTCTTCTGGCCGTTGGATTGCTCTCAAAATCCAACGACATCTAGAAGCTTGCACGCATCTCACGGAAGGCATCCTTTCTTTTCGTGTCCAATCATACCTCATCATGTCTTTCCACACTCTTTACATTAAAAGAAAAAAAAAAAAGCAATCATTTATTTACTTTTTACTTTTACTTCATATGGCGCAAAAATATTATAAATAAATAAGGAAAATGTTAAATGTCATTGTAATTTACATTATGATGGACAATCCTCCTTATATGACATAATTTGGACAATGATGTGAAAATGTGTTGAGAAAATTAAAAAAGACAATGGTATTCATATGAAAAAACGTAAACAATGATGTAAACTTTAATATATATCTTACATGATTGAATAAAAGTTGGCAATGAACTCTAAAAGTTCGTCTGGACTCGACCAATAGTTGTTTGAGCTCACGAATTAATGGGCTAAAAGTTGTGCAAGGCAAGAAATTTGACACACGAGTCAAATCTGCTCAACTCATACTTTTCACGAATTGGCTAATCTAAGGGCTCGTGAGACCCCTTTTAAGAGACTGCAAAAATGTAACTTGTTGAAAACGAGTGGATTGTCTAGTGTGATGAACAATACTCCACGCCCTATAAAGATAAGACTTATTTTTCTTTTTTCGTCTATCTCAAATTATAAACCATTTTCTTTGCTTATAGTAAATTTGAGTTTTTAGGTTTTTAATATACCCCTATGTAATGTATTTTGGACCATGTTAGAGTGCCATAATTTTTTATTTAAGGGTTCACCGAACGGACAAATGGCGGCCCCCTATTGGGGGGCGCCGGTGGGCCCAGACGCCCCCAATAGGGGGTCGCCATTTGTCCATTCGGTGAATCTTTAGGTAAAAAATTAGGTACAAGTATCTTATTCCATGTATTTTATTTNGGGGGTCGTCATTTGTCCATTCGGTAAACCCTTAGGTAAAAAATTAGGTACAAATATCTTATTCCATGTATTTTATTTTATCAACAAACATGAATTATTTACATTTAAACAATTATTTAATGTAGGGGTAAATTATAAAAATGTAAGAAAAATTTATATTTTACACTATATTAAATATATTTTCTCACCGTGTAAAAAATAAAAATAAGTCTATCTATATGGAGATGAAGTATTATTATTTTTGTTAATAGTCAAATTAAGCCTTCGTTTGATAATCATTATTTGAATTTTTTTAATATACTCATTTTCAATCATATATTCACACAGTAAAATATTCTGTACGTAAATTCAAAATTTATTCATATTTTTTAACTACATATTCTCTTAAAATCACTATTCAAATATTGTTTTTTTTTCCAATAATGAACATAAAGGGGCTAAATTTAAATTTATCGAAAATAATTAAATCATTTATAAATTTGTTCCAAACTCTCACTGATTGGTTGGTGAAATTAATAAAATAAAAGTTTATTTTATTTAGATGGCAGCATTTGCTCAACAAGAAATCATTACTCAGTGGGTCCACCTGAGCTCACTCTATCTTTATATCCACCTGTCGAAATCACATGCAGCAGCGTACAACCACACGCTTACAGATATTGTACATTTTTTTATCAATGTAAATTGCTTTGGAGTCATTTTAGGGTTAATCAATGTGTACATACTACATAGATGTACACATAGAGATTCAGGGTCCCACTCCACTCACATTATGTCAATTCTTATATGTACATTTATGTACACATAGCATGACTCGTCATTTTAATGCTAAATTAGTCATTTTTATATTATTCCTACATACAATTTTTTTGAAAAATGTTTGATTAAAAAAGAAAGAAAATTTTTGAACTTACGTGTAATTTTATTTTATTAGAGAATATGTAATTAAAAAGAAAAAAAAAGTATTTTATGGCCTTCGACCTCGTCCTCTTTGCTTTGGTTTCCTCTTCGTTAAGATGTTGAGTTGACTGTATTGCTGCGCAGAATTCTGTTGAAATCCGCAGCATGTAGTTCCGTTATAATGGAGCACAAACATGGGCTAAATAAAGTTATATTTTGCATATTTAATTATCTAATTTTATTAATAAACATGTACTAAAAGTTGAATTTATCTTTAAAAAAATTATTATTTATCGAATAAATTAGAAATAATGTACAACCAGTTGTAGCCTAAGCCAAAATTGCAGTTTTAGCAGATATTCCCTCTGGGCTCACCATTTCTCCCATTGTCTACGTCTACGACAGTCAGCTACCACCCTCACCAGAAAACAGTTGAGAATGGTGCCATGTATTAATCCTACTCATTAAACCACATTAATCTACCTTAATCCTCCTTCTTGATTATCCAATTCTCTTATATACATCTGTAGATCTCCTTGCATTTTCCCAATTTTTGCGAAAATGCCGGGTTTGGTTTCAGTTAAGACTCCGGCAGGGGCTTCGCCGTTGCGAATCGCGGTACCCGATGAGCCACACACCCCGATCCGACCGGAACCGACCAGATCCGAACCCACTAACCCGAAACCCAGCTCCCCGGCTCCTCGCCGTCCGCCCTCCCCTTCCCCGTCCAATTCACGCGCTAAACCTTCTCCTGATCGGAGCTCCGGCAAGAAGAAATCACCTCCAGAGAAGAACCTCCTTGACGAATCCTCCCTCGACAACCCGGATCTCGGCCCGTTCTTGCTCAAGTTAGCCCGAGACACGATTGCTTCAGGCGAGGGCCCGAACAAAGCCCTTGACTATGCGTTGAGGGCAGCGAAGAGTTTTGAGAGGTGTGCGGTTGAGGGAGAACCGAGCTTGGATTTGGCGATGAGTTTGCATGTTGTGGGGGCGATTTATTGCAGTTTGGGGAGGTTTGAGGAGGCGGTGTCTGTTTTGGAACGGGCAATTAAGGTTCCGGAGGTTTCAAGGGGTGCGGATCATGCGCTTGCGGCGTTCTCTGGTTACATGCAGCTCGGGGACACGCATTCGATGCTCGGGCAGCTGGATCGGTCCATTGATTGTTATAAGGAAGGATTGAAGATACAGATGGAAGCCTTGGGTGATAATGATCCCAGAGTTGCCGAAACTTGCAGGTAAAGTTCACCTTTACTGTGGCAATTTTTATATATTTTTGGAGGTCTTTAATTTTCCTTTTTTAATTAGCATTTTAGAAGCAATTACATTAGTATTTCATTCAGTTTTGTGCTTCCAAAATTTGTATTCAATGAGCTGTTCTGTGTTTAATCTGTTATTGAACTTGGTGAAATGAGAAGAAAATGAATGTGATATTTTGTATTATATTGGGAGAAGAATAGATAGCAATGTGAATTAATTTAATAGGAAAGAAACGATTTTTCTTATTATTTTTTTTTCATCCTAAGAATTTTTTAAGTTTCACAGCATTGTAATTGGCATAACTATTTAGTTGGAAATGGAATTTGCACGTCAGTGTTAGGGATCCACAACGAAAACTCTCCGAATTTGGTTGATATTATCTTCTAGAACATACTTGCCTTTTGTGGTGCTTCTTTAGATTGACTAGTTTTGGAGATGAAATTGACTCGTTAATTGAGAAAGCAATGAATGGCTAATAATGAGAGAAAATGAAATCGGCTCAGTTATTGAGAGAGAATGAAAATCGAATAGCTTATGAAAAGAGAATGATTTCACTCATTTATGCAGAGTCCGACTTTCATGTCCGGTCTTCTCGTTTTGCTTCATGGCTTTATTTCCTCTTTTCAGAAGAAATGGACTAATTAGGCAGTGGCACAAAATTTACATTTGAAATTTCTTTTTTCGGTATGAAATAACTGTGAAGCCATTCTAGAGCAAATAAAACCACTTCATTGCCTCTATTAGGCATACAAATGTGCAAATTAATATGAATTAAATCTGCATTACGTGGAACCTGGATGTATTAATAACAATGTTGGGCTGTGTAGAAAAATGCTATATCAAAAGATTTGTTTTTGTGTCTTATTTGATTTCCATAAAACTTGTAATTTTGACGGTGAATAATAGTAAAAGAAAGCTTGAAGGCATATATGCCATGTGCATGCTTTAGAGCTCCCTCTTCCTGTGTTTTAATAGTCATCTAAGTGCAAAATTGTGATTTGATGCAACCGTCTTGTACTTTTTTGAGTTACTACATTTCACATTTCCTAAACCATTGTGATTTTCAACACAAAAGCCTTTCTAAATGTTTCGGCTTGACAAAGAATAATATGGTAAGCCACAGTTCCTATTTATCCAGACGAGGAAAAATCAGTTACGTTGAATCTGACTGTATTTTCTGTTTAAAGAAAATTAATGTCATTTAAAGACTGTTATTCATGACAAATTTCAGTTGCTCTCAATTTGAAGTGTCAAAATTGAAAATTGCAGGTATTTGGCGGAGGCTCATGTTCAAGCAATGCAATTTGATGAAGCTGAGATTATGTGCAAAAATACACTTGAAATCCACCGTGTGCATAGCCCACCTGCTTCTCTTGAAGAAGCAGCTGATCGTCGGTTGATGGCTCTCATATGTGAGGCTAAAGGAGATTATGAATCTGCCCTGGAACACCTTGTGCTTGCTAGCATGTCAATGATTTCCAATGGACAAGATAACGAGGTTGCAGCTATTGATGTTAGCATTGGCAACATCTACTTGGCCCTTACTCGCTTTGACGAGGCAGTTTTTGCCTACCAAAAGGCACTTACTGTCTTCAAATCTTCAAAGGGTGACAACCACCCATCAGTTGCCTCGGTCTTTGTACGGCTTGCTGATCTATATTACAGGACAGGAAAACTAAGGGAATCCAGATCTTATTGCGAAAATGCTCTTAGAATATATGCTAAACCTGTACCTGGAACCACTGCAGAAGAGATTGCAAGTGGGATGGCTGAAATTTCAGCCATTTATGAAATGTTCAACGAACCTGAGGAGGCACTGAAACTTCTGCAGAAGGCTATGAAACTCTTGGAGGATAAGCCAGGACAGCATAGTACAATTTCCGGTATCAAAGCACGCATGGGCGTGATGTTTTACATGGTTGGGAGATATGAAGAATCATGGAGCTCTTTTGAGAGTGCTGTAACAATACTTAGGGCCAGTGGTGAGAGGAAATCAGCATTCTTTGGAGTTGTGTTGAATCAGATGGGATTGGCATGTGTACAGTTGTTTAAGATAGATGAGGCTGCGGAGTTATTTGAAGAAGCTAGAGAAATATTAGAACAAGAGTGTGGCCCATGTCATCAGGACACTCTTGGTGTCTACAGCAATCTTGCAGCAACTTATGATGCCATGGGAAGGTAATACCATCTATTTGAAGATTCTCTGCAATTTTCCTTTTCAATCTTATAAATTTTGGGTCCCTTCTTTGCTAGGGTTTCTAGGGAAAAAGATTGGCTAGAATTATTGAAGTCTCCCAAGTTATATAATTGGGGAGAAGNATCACTTTTCTATCATAAGATTTTGATGTTGGAGTTCAAGTTCCTATAAAACTGGATTGTTTCGGAATTTAATTAAAGTTATTATCAGATTTTGTCCAAGGTTTTTACGCTGAATAAGTATATAGAATTGATCTTTTTCAACAATTAGCAGATTTGTAGTCCTAAGAGTTGACCATCCATTGACGTTGCACTCAACCTTGGTAATAGTTTCAATTCAGTTCAGGGGCCAATTAGCATCTTGAATCAGGAGTATTTATAATGGAGTTCCAATGTAAATTCTTTGAACAGGAAAAGATACAAAAGCTTTTCTTTGGAAGGAAAGCAAGTTAAATACAACAGTCTAATATTAGCATCTCATCCTGAGAAATGGGAGGTATAGAAGCAATCAGTTAGTGAATATCCTCTTGTATAGAGATAGTTAATGCCCTTGGGAAGTGGTGGAGGGGAAGTGGGATGATTATTACTTGTTTAATATGATAAAAACAACGTGGACTGTAGCCCTTTTCAATTTAGGTATCCTGCATAACATAGTTCCTTGCTCGACCTGATAAATCACTTGTAGCTGTTATGGTTATTGTAATTGTCTGAGATCGAGTCTGAACTTCATTTCCATCACACAAAGCATCAGATTTGGAATTAGTCCAACTCTGGCTTTAACTCTTCAATGCAATATAACATTTTAACCTCCCATTGTTCTGAAGCTTGTAATTCATAAGAGCATTGAAAGAGATTCTAATTATTTTGATTTTTCACTTGGGCAATGTTATTTTCTAATTTCACTTTGTTTTCATTACCATCTAGTCGTGTGGGGGGCACTAAACCTGCTTTGACATTGTTCACTGGAAATTTGCAGAGTTGAAGATGCAATAAAGATTCTGGAGTATGTTCTTAAATTGAGGGAAGAGAAGCTTGGAACGGCAAATCCCGATTTTGATGATGAGAAGAAAAGGCTAGCTGAGCTCTTGAAAGCAGCGGGCAGGTCTCGAAACAAAAAGGCAAAATCACTTGAACACCTTATCGACCCTAATTCTAATACAAGGACAAAGAAAGAGACCTCAAAGAAGTGGTCTGCTTTCGGGTTTAGAAGTTGATTTACCATTAATTTCTCCTGTGTTTGTTCCTCCAATTTGTCTCACTCTCAAATGCGTATTCAGTAGATCGTTGTACAGTGTAAGTTTTTTCGACTTGTATTCATGGGCCACTTGAGTTGTCATTGTTTTCTGTTTTCACCTCTTGTTTAATTGATTATCCAATTTGTGATGTTGAACACATTATTTTCTAAAGTTGATCTAGTAAAGCCAAATTGAATGAATGGAGCATTTCCATATAACAATTGGCTCGTTTGTGTACATTTGTGATTAAATTATGTAGTTGTATATGATCTATGCCTCCATAACCTTCAATTTTAGCTGCATGACTCTAGAACTAAAGAAAAAATGCATCACAAACAATGAAAAAAGATGTTAAAGATTGCTAGAAGAATTCGACTTTCCTATTAAGATTTAGGGTTAGTGTTCCATTTTAAAATGTTAGTCTTAACAAGTACAAGTTCTTATAAGTTGATTTATATTTTCATTTTTATTCTATATGAGATTTTATTCTTTTAACATGTCATCGCAGTCTTGAAATCCATGCTAATTTTTGAGTTTTAATTAGGTCAAATTGTTTGTTGGAGTTTAATGGTTCTGACATCATATTAAAACTTATGATTTCATCTTAAAATGTCAACCTTATTAAAAGGATTGGTCAAAATCTTTATAAATTAGTTTATGTTTTTATCCTTATTTGATGTGAGATTTTGTCTTTTAGTTCCAACAAAAAATTATAGTAAAACTCAAACAACAAATAATATAGAATTGATTAATGTGGCCAAACTAATTAAGATTTGTTTGATTATTCTTATAATTGATAAACTTTGAAAACAAATATGAAATATAGAATGACGACTGTTTGTTTGTATAGATGATCTTGACATGGCATGTTCAAACTCGTAATTTAGACGACCTAGGCATGACATGTTCAAACTCCAGCGAGCACTATTTCTTTGTTCAGACGGCTTTCAGTAAATTGCACATAACTTTTGATAGAAATTTTGGAATTGCAATCCGTAAAAAGAGCTGAACTCCTTGTTCATTGATCTTTGTAATGGTTATGTTATTTGTCTTGGGGAGATCTTTGTACCGAATTCTATGCTCTAATTTTCCCACCTAGTAGGCATGTTGAGTTCTCATTTCGCTTATTCTGCTTTCGGGGTATTAGATCCCTCACTTTACTCTTCATTATAACTTCATGCCACCTTTTTTCTTCTTCGATTTCTCTTCTTTCTCATCTTTCAATGCTTGTCGCTTGATCTTCACTTCAAAATCTCTATTTCTTCTCATTTTCTTGCCAATTTTAACAAATGTAGCTTGAGCTTGGGATTTCATCATAAATTACAAAAATGAACAAAAATTCAATACATATTGATGGTACCAAAAATATGGCTATGTCAGATCTCGATCTGGACTTTTGGATGCTGCACGAAGTAATCTTTAATAACTGAAACAAAGGCATTGATGTGTGTCATCGTCTCCTCTTCGATACTTAAGTTAGAAAGAGAATTTATGCGAAATGTTATATACTGGAAATTCTGTAAAGGTGTATCTGAATAATGATCCCTGTATTTATAGATGTTGGTAATGGATTTCTATATATCTAAAGTATTCGAAGATCTTACAGTATGATCCGATTAGTTACTTTGACGAGGTCGCTGCTTTGAGGGCGTGAGACTGAAGTCAGGCGATGGTCGATCCTAAGGTTGGTACAAAAATGTTTTAAGTGCGAATTACCAAATTGCCTTCCATTGTCTGCTATGAGTACCTTTGATGTCCCAAACCTATATACAATGGACTTCCATATAAATGACTTAAGCTTGGACTCCGAGATTATTGCTAAGGGTTCAGCTTCTACCCACTTAGTAAAATATTCTACTACCATCGTAACAAATTTCAGTTAACCTGTCGCCAAAGGAAAATGTCCTAGAATGTCAATTCCCCATTGCTCAAAAGGAGTCGAATAGTGGATGGGAGTTAGCTCTTCGGTAGGATTATGTATTATATTGCCGAATCTCTGGCACTTGTCACACCTCCTTACGTAATCCGATGCATCTTTATTCATGCTAGGCCAATAATACCCATATCTTATAAGCTTGTAGGAAAGAGCTCGAACTCCTTGATGATTCTCAGACACACTTTCGTGAACTTCAGTCAAGGCTTGGAGTGATTCAGAAGGTCTAAGACACCTGAGGTAGGAAAGTGTAATGCTTATTCAAAATAAGACTCCTTCGATGATACAATATCTTGATGCTCGAGACCTAATGCTCCTTGCATCCCGAGGGTTAGATGGTAAATTCCCATTACTTATGAATTCGATTATTAGGTCCATCCAAGAAGGCTTCTGGTCAATGTCCATGACGCTTGGCTTTTGATTTATGCTAGGCTCCGTCACCATCTTAATATGTACCGTTCTGTCGAGCCCATCTATTCCTATGAAGACAAGCCTAGATAATGCATTGGCCTTTGAATTATCAGCTCTGGCAATTTTAAGAATTTCGCAACTCTTGAATTGTCTTTTGAGATCATGCACCTTTAAACAATACAAGCTCATTTTTTCGTCTTTTCTTTTGAATGTACCCTCAATCTGTCCAACCACTAGCTATGAGTCATTGAAAACTTTGATGTGTTCGAGCTCAAGGTTGTATGGGAGTTCCAGAGCTATGATAATAGCTTTATACTCTGCTTCATTATTAGAGGC
Organism: Fraxinus ornus; assembly: GCA_903798235.1. Classification (NCBI taxonomy): domain Eukaryota; kingdom Viridiplantae; phylum Streptophyta; class Magnoliopsida; order Lamiales; family Oleaceae; genus Fraxinus; species Fraxinus ornus. The sequence goes on along the minus strand of CAIGRF010221741.1, from coordinate 21,845 downwards.
TTTGAATTCGAACCTGAGTACACATAGGATTTCTGCAGTTTTATTCAGATTGGTAATGATGACCTTAGCTCCTGAGCTCGAACTGTTCGATGCTCCATCCACGAAGACTTTCCAAATTTTCAAGGTCTTGCCTGTGTCTTTATCCTTTGGATCCCGGAACGTTGGGGTGAGTTATGCTATAAAGTCAGCCAGGGCCTGCGCATTAATGTAGGTTGTGGCTTGAACTCTACATCAAATTTACCAAGTTTGATTGCCCATTTCAACAATCTTCCTGAGACATCTGGCTTCTAAAGTATGTGTCTGAGGGGCTGATCTGTGAGTACAACAATTGGATGAGATTGAAAGTATTAATGTAGCTTTTTGGTAGCTATGACCAAGGCTAGAGCAAGCTATTCGGCTAATGTATATCGGGCTTCTGCATCTAGAAGTACTTTACTCACATAAAGATGAATCGCTGGACCTTTCACTTTCCTTTACCAGTTCCCTACTTACTGTATTTTGAGAAATGGTCAAGTATAACAACAAGGTATCACCGGGTTCTGTCTTGGTGAGAACTCAGGTGTTGCCAATGTTCGTTTGAGTTCTTGGAAGGCCGAATTACATTCCGCATTCCAATCAAAGCTTTGGTTGCCCCTGAGAACATTGAGAAGGAAAAGAACCTATCCACTGCTCGAGATACGAATCTGTTCAAATCTGCCACCTGACTTGCTAATTCTTGAATGTCCATTTTGTTCTTAGGGGGTTCCATAGAGACCAAGGCCTGGATTTTGTCAGTAATACAATAGTTTACTTGCTTGCTTTTAACCACCATGTTGTCTACAGATGCTTCAATGTTCTTCCCTATCAAGTCAGCAAAGAACTTATTGATAAGTCTTTGATATGTTGCTCATGCATTCTTCAATCCGAAAGGCATAACCTTGTAATAGGATATGGCTGAATCGTCCACGCACAAGTTCGTTTATTGATCCTCTTCGACCATGAAGATTTGGTGATATCCAAAGAAGGCATCTAGGAAGCTGTATAGTTTATGACCTAACGTGTTGTCAACAAGATTATTGATTCGGGGTAGAGGGTAGTTATCTTTAGGGTATGCTTTGTTTAAATTTGTGAAGTCAATGTAAACTCGCCACTCTCCACTTGCTTTCTTGACATAGACAACATTGGCGAGCCAATTGGGATATTGGACTTTTAGAATGAATCATGCATTAACGACTTTAGCAATTTCTTCTCGTATGACTTCCCTCCTTTTTGGCACAAATAGTCTTTACCTTTGTTTTACAGGTCTTACATCTAGATTTATATTGAGTCTATGTACTGCAACTTTAGGGTCAATCCCAGGTATGTCTTCAACTTTCCAAGCAAATTCGTCGATGTTACGGGAGAGACAGCTGCTAAGTTCGACCATGGTTGTAACATCAAGATCTCGACCAGCGGTAACTTTTCTACCAGGCTTGAGCTCGGTCTCTGCCAATTCTTCTACTGGGGCAAGTCTCCTAAGATGCTCAAGATCAAGCTCGAGCCTTGAAAGTTTTATGAAGTCAGCTTTGATTTCCCAAACGTTGGTAACATAACATTGTCACTATTTGACTTCTTCGAACTACCTCGACCCCATTACTCGTAGGAAATTTCATTGCTAGGTGAAAAGTTGAGACAATGGCTTTAACTCTATTAAGTAGTGGCCTTTCGAGTATGGCGTTGTAGGCCATGGGAACACAAACTACCTGGAAGGTTGTGATCTGTGCTAACTGTTTCTCTTCTGATCCTAAGGTGAGAGGTAACCCAACAATGCCTTCCGGAATGATGACACCACCTCCAAAACCCTGAAGGGAGGTTTTGATCGGCTTGAGTTGTTTGGCCGAAATACCCATCTGAATGAAAACCTCGTAGGATAATACATTAGCTGCGCTACTATTATCCACTATAATTTTCCCACCTCAAAATTAGCAATGATCGCTGATATGAATAAGGCGTCATCATGAGGAAAAGATACGCATTCTAAGTCCTTTGATCTAAAAGTGATGTCTTCCATATTATTAAGCTCTGTCCTTGAAATTGACGGATACTGTCTGGCGTATTGATTACGCCCGCTGCTCGAGTCTTGTATGTATAGATGTTGATGATATTAATGGCACCCGTTGTTTGTTGCTTATTTCCTCGATCTTTTGGAGCTTTGTCCTTATTCTGGTTGTTCATCTGACGTTTGTTATGGCTGATGTAAGCACCTAAAAAATCCCTCTTGATGAGAGTTCAATCTCTCAGTTCAGGGCGAAGCAATCTTCGATCGTGTGCCCATGATCTCAATGAAAACCGCAGTACTTACTTCTGTAATGGGTATCCGACGGAGCTAGCAACCTTAGAGGCCATTTCAGCTCCTTAAGGTTCTTGATCTCCATCAGAATGTTAGACCTCATGGTGTTCAATCAAGTGTAGGATGTCGGAGGAGGGGGTCTTGCCTTAGTTTACACCGGAAAGGATCTGAACATAAATTAGACTCATGTGGCCTTTTCCGCTCAGGCTTACTTGATGATAGGGCATCTCTCCTTGGGAACACGGTTTCCTCCATGTTGATGTATTTCTCAGCTAAGTAGGTCGATCACTGATTTGGAAGGGGTATTTGACAGAGACATCTTGAATCCTTCACATCACTTATGTCATATGTTAAGGTAGAGACGGTGGTTGTGATATGTAGATCGGGAATCTGAAGTCTTTCTTTGTTAAACCTTTTCATGAAATTGCGAAGTGTTTCATTGGGTCCTTGACGCATCTGCATTAGTGATGCGGTTGTCTTCTTGATACGCTTGCTTCTAGCAAAGAAAACGGAGAATTTATCGATCAAGTCTGAAAAAGAAATTATGGAGTTGCATTCCAATGTAGAAAACCAATCCCTAGCCGCATTAGTGAGTGTTTGAGGAAAAACTTTGTACATTATTGCATCAAGTACAACCTGCAAGTTCATGATATTCGTGTATATGTTGAGATGATTGATGAGGTCGATTGTCCTATCGTACGCTTTTACCCATGGATATTTAAATCTGTCCGACACAAGGTATCATAAAATTTTAGGGATGAAATGGGTGTTAGGGGTAAACCCTGTTGTTGCCTGAGTATTCTGAAGCATACTAGCTGCGATCCCGTCCTGAATAATCTTGGCCAGATCTGTAGAGTCCATCGTAATTGATCTCGAGCCCTAGGTCATATAAGGTATGCATGATGTCCTGGCATCACCGTTTCTAGGACCGATAGCTTGAGCTTGAGCATCCGCCATAAGACCGCCTTGTGGTGGTGGCACTGGATGTGGATTTCTTTGAATTAACAACCGAGTTAGCTAGACAACCTGTTGTCAAAGCTCCTCGAACGCTTTAGGAGCAATGACTGCTGTTGGGGGTGTTAGTTCTCCTGTGGAACCAGAGGATCTTCAACAAGGGCTGATGTTGGTTCTTTTGACGATTCCTCCTTTTGGTAGCGCTTCTCATAGACGGCGCCAATGATGCAACCGAAAATCTAGCTATGTTAGATCTTGATTTAGATGTTTGAATGCCGCACGAACTGATCTTCAATACATGAGACAAAGGCATCGAAGTGTGTCCTTATCGCCCCTCCTATGCTTAAGTTGAGAGATAATTTATGCGAAAGGCTATATGTTGAAAATTATGTAAAGACGTACTTAAATAATGAACCTTGATCTTATATTTATTGATGATGGTGATGGAGTTCTAAAAGAATCCAACCACCAGTGGTCCTTATCCTTATCATGTAAAGTCTTTGTGTTATGTTGAAAGTGTTCTGTTTGAGTTTGAATCAAACTTGTGGTAGGTTGGCAATTTCAATTAGGATAAAGGTTATGGAAAATTACGATCAAAATAAGATTAATGTTTCTAATGGGTATGAGATAAGGACAAGTGATAAGTGTATTTTGTATACTTATCTAGGCCATTAAATTAGAGTATTTGTAAGTGATTTAGATAAATTATAACTTAATTTTGTGTTAATTATGTTTGTTAGATTGAATTCAATGCAAATTAGTGGATTTGGAAGAAAAGAATGAAAAAGGTGAGAAAACGAAGGAAATCCAAAGTTTGGAAATCAAAGTGTAAACATTCAATAGTTGATTCGGAGCACAAACGATGAATGTAGATCATATAGGATCAATTGGAGGTCAAATGAGAGAAATAAAATGGAAGTACTTTCACAAATCATTTTCCATCTGAAAAAGGTGCAATGGATTTTTAGTATTAACTTGAGACCCATTTTTTGGATAGAAAATGTTCGAATTGGAAAATTTGTATTTCAAGAAGAATTGTAGTCCTTTGAATTAGCTTTTCAAAACATCTTGAATCAGCTCAATCGGATACTTTTAGAGAACGTTATGACCATAATACCGAAAGCTGTTCAAAAATAAGACTGTGCCTTTTTCGCAAACGAATCTTTAGTTTCATTTCACGACTCAAATTCTTTTGGAAACCAAATTTAGTTTCCTTTCGCGATTCAAATTCTTTTGGAAACCAAATTGGACGGAATTTTGACCTATTTTCGGGCTATTATAAATATAGAACGAGGGATACACATAAAAAATCTCTTTTGCATCTTCATACACCACAGTTTCATCAAATTTATCAAGAACAAGAGGTCAATTGCTATAATTTGAGAGAGAAGATCAAGCCATATCAAGGAATTGAAGGTCAATTACATCAAGATTTTGAAGAATTCAATCGTGGGCTTGAAAATCAACTTATTTGATTTATTTCATGATTCGGAATTTCGGGTGATATTTTTCTATTATTCTTTTTGTAATTTATATATTAACATGCTAGGCTAGATCTGTTTTTGTATTAGATGAAGATGAACCCTATTTGTTTATTTGTTTTAATTCGAGACTAGTAGTTTAATTTATTTCTTGCGTTTCTTGATTAATTTTGCACCCATTGCATTGTTTAATTGATTGGCCACCAATTAAACATATTTTAGAGACTAACATTACATATATTAATATAGTGAGTCTTTTTCAGTGTATCATAATCATAGAAACACATAATCAAAAGAATGTTTTTACATTTTGATTTGAAGTTACCTAATACTATGAATATGATATTGACGTCGTCTGCCATTGTGTCTATATGATGTTAGACAACATGTGATGTATTCATCTTATGAACAAAACTTTGTTTTAGTTATCGAAATTGGTCTTCTGAACACTGGCTAAGCACTATGTGATGTGGCTCACTACCTATTAGAGTGTACCATGTCACTCGAGTGCTTAACATAAGTTAAACACTGATACTTAGGAGATCAGTCTTGGTTCATTATATACCAAGTAATTACCATACTAAAAATAAGCTCGTATAACGTTGTTAATCGTATAGTATGAAACACCAAATGCATGATTAAATTACATGCTATTGCTATGAGAAACCTGTTGCCAGTCACACGATTATCACCAATTTTTTCTGGTATGTTAAATATTCTTCAAAATAAAGTTCTTTCTTCTTTTTTTGAAAATAATGTTTGATCTGAATAAAATTCAATGCAAAACCCTACAAATAAATGCAGCGGTTACCTACTTATTTTTCTTGAATAAATTAATGAAATGATGATGTCTGCAATCCAAAAAAATAAATGCAAAAAACTGAAACATGTTCATTTTTCGTCTAGTTTCATTAGTGTTAAGTATCAATTTATGTGTCGTGAGATTACGATTTCATTTGATAATGTAGTAGTTTCATTGTCACGTAGACGAGTAATGCTATTTATCATTGGACAATGAATCGTGAAGTCACTATCACCTAGATTGATAATGTTCCCAATTAATAATAAATAATATTATTAAGAGTAATGATTTAAAATATTTAAATCATAATATTAATTGATATATTATCAATTAATGATCATCTCGATACATAACGTTATTTTATTATTAAACATAGGCGAGTGCTTAACATTACTAAACCTGCACATACAGATGTCAAAATTCAGAACAGCACCTCCCATAACTGCAATGCATGCAAATCTACTATGGATATATATGGATAAGGATAAATTAATTTGTGTCTTGAGTTCAGTGCAGATAATTAAGTAATCACCAAATAAAATTAATTCTTTTTCATCAAAAGAATTAAACCAAAAAACTCCATGCAAAAGTCAGCTTAAAATTTAAGGTTTTTTTGCTGTAAAAATCTTGAATAAAGTGCCACATTTGTGTCTGAATTTTTGATGTTTCCATGTGTTTTTCTGTATCTTTAGCCACTGCATGTCAAGCAGGTGGCATCGTATATATGCCAAACTCCACCTCTTCCACCCTGGCCTATATATAGAACATTTTGTCTTTCACATATGTATATTTCTTGTTTGTAATAAGTTTTTCAGTCTTTCTTTTCTTCTGTTGTTAGCTATGTTCTCTAAAGACGATGCTCGTACTGCTGTTGGGATTATAGGTCAGTTCTTGATTTTATGTTCAACTGCTCTTTCCTGTATATATGCTTGTATACATATGGAGTTTTGAGTTTTAGTGGTGGTTGGGCGATGGCCTGTGGGAGCAGTGGCGGAGCTATGGTTTTTGCGAGGGAGACTAGAAAATATTGAAGGGACAAAATATACTTGTATTATATGAATATATTTAACCACTTTATTTTTGAACAATTTAAAATAGTAAAATACGATTATCTTTTCCATCAAATCACCTCTCACCACTTAGATTCTAACACTGTGGTTTAACCCTTTTTTTTTTTTTTCAGGAAACATCATTGCACTCATATTGTTTTTGTCACCCGCGTGAGTTCCTTTTCCTATTTCTTTTTAAAATATAATTGTTTGATTTTATTAATCTCTTTTGCATAAAAATGATAAAAATTAAAATTAAAATTATTTTGTTTTATAATTCAGGCCAATATTTTATCGAATATGGAAGAAAAAATCAGTGGAACAGTACTCACCAGTGCCATACCTAGCCACCTTTGTGAATTGTGGGCTATGGGTTCTGTACGGACTGCCAATGGTGCACCCACATAGCACCCTAGTGGTGACCATAAATGGTACAGGGTTTGTAATTGAGGTTATATATTTGTTACTCTTTCTTATATACACTGATAGAAAGAGGAGGCTGAGGTTGGTGTTAATAGTAGCGGCGGAATGCCTGTTCATGGCGGTTTTGGCCCTTCTCGTCCTAACATTGGTCCATTCGATAAAACTCCGGTCGGCCATTGTTGGGAGCATATGCATGGTGGGTAACATTATGATGTACGCTTCACCGTTAGCAGTGATGGTGAGTTTGCTACACTTTTGAAAGATTTCGAGCACGTTTGGGGTGGCTTAAAAAAAATAAAATTATGTAATTCAGATAAGTTACAGGCAAACAAATTTTTACTTATAAACAAAATCAGTATGACAAATTATTGTGTATGCTGCAGAAACTGGTGATCACCACAAGAAGTGTAGAGTTTATGCCATTTTTTCTTTCCCTTTTCTCCTTTCTCAATGGCATTAGTTGGACTACTTACGCCCTCATTCGTTTTGATCCCTTCATCGCAGTAATTATTCTCGATCTTTCGCCTTTTATTATCATCTTTAAATGATTAAAAACTCCATTTTTATCAGTCTAACTGTGATTTTTCTGATGATCAAGGCACCTAATGGAATGGGTTCATTACTTGGTTTGGCTCAGTTAATTCTATATGCGACCTTCTACAAATCAACCCGAAGAATAATGACTGAAAGGAAGGCCAAATCTGAGGTGGGCTTCGTAGAAAAAGCATCTGCAGGAAATACAAAGAGATCCAACACTGAATATCAAAATGGCAATGTTTTAGAAGTTTGATGGAGTAGGCGATTTTGCAGCCTGGAAATACTCTTTTCCTGTGTAATTTCATCTTCGCTTTTCCTTTGCTTGTTTTCAAAGAAACTAGAAAGAATGCTACAGAAAAGTTGGCGTGGATTGTTTTAAGTGATTGTCTTTGTTGCTTGCTCAAATAATCATAGTCACCGAGTGAAGGGTTAATTATTCCAATAGTCATTGAACTTTATCGAAAGTTTTCACCAAGTCACTGAACTTTAAAAACTACGTGGTTAGTTACTGAACTTTCGAAACTGTAACCTCATCTACCACTAAACTTTAAAAATCACCTCATTGGTCACTGAACTTTACAAAAAATTTCTACGGGGTCACTGAACTTTACAAAAGTTTCTTTCAGTGACCATCTGAAAAACCTTTTGCAAAGTTCAGTGATGAATGTCCGATGATGGATGATGTTGCACTTTCGAAAGGTCAGTGACTAATCACGTAGTTTTTAAAGTTCAGTGACTGTTGGGAGTAATTAACCCACTATACGATGGTATAGGTGACATGTTGAAAAATTATTTTAATTAGTTGGCTTGACTAATTTTTGACCAATTTTTTTAGTGGGTCCTATTAAGTAGACAAAAAATTTCTTTGATCGAGTGTATTCTACTTCATGAGTAGATTAATGTGATGTATTTATTTTCTCAAAATCAATTTAGGGTGAATGAGAAATTAAGGTCAAAAGATGACCACTTGAAGTTGAAATAAATTGGAATAAAAATTGGTGAAAAATTGGAAAAATGCCAAAATCACATAGGAAAACTATAAGA
>CAIGRF010221702.1:0-12104 GCA_903798235.1 Fraxinus ornus | reverse complement strand
TATAAAGATCCTTCGCGATCTCTTGAACATGAACTTAAATATAATACAATCTCAAATAATCAAAATGGAATTGAAATATGACATTTTTATGGATTTTGTTGTGTACAGTCTACGAGTTCACGATTTCTTTATTGGAAATTGTTCAAATAACAAAACTCTATTTTTATTTGACTATCTATTTAATAGTTTTTTAATTAAGTCCTTGTTTGTTTGGCATTAATTTTCAGATTTTGGAAAAATTTTGACCGTTGAGCCACATTTTTTGAGCATGTTATTTGATGGTGGAGCCCACATTTTGAAAAAAAAAAGGGTAAAAATCATCATTCTTCTTTGAAGCTAATATCAAACAAACGGGGGCTAAATTATTGGCATCACACTGCATCAATTCTTATCAACAAAAATAACATTCAATCATTTGAAAGGTAATTAATGGGGCGTACGTGTACGATATAAATGCAATAAAAGAGTTTGAACTCACTTTTCAATCAATCTTAAGTAATTATGCAATAATCTCTTATAAGTTGATTAATTAAGCAGAATCCCACCCACAGAGTCATATTCGCCTGTATATTCTCTCATCGACCGATCATTTTGTGAATACCAAAAATTTCCATAAAATTCCGTTTCTACCGCCACGTGTCACCTGTTCTAACACTCTCCATATTTACAACACTACCCTTTCCCCACTTTTTCCAAATATAAACACTACACACAGTATTATCTTCTCCTCGCTTCCCTCTCTTCCTCCAAAACTTCAATTCGGAATCTCAGATTGATTCAAAAAAGTGATTAGACTGAAAAATGGCTACTGCTACTTTAAGTGCAGCTGATACTGAGAAGATCTCCAAGCTTCAATCTTCTGTTTCCGGTCTCAATCAAATCAGGTTTTTTTTAAACATTATTTGATGAGTTTTATTTATTTAACTATTGTAGATCTGGATTAGTAGATTGAAGATTTTTGTTTCATTTTTCAGTGAAAATGAGAAGACTGGATTCCTCAACCTCGTTACTCGCTATCTCAGGTATAGTGAAAATCAATTGGACATCTTATGTTAGTGGTTACGGATTAGGGGATGATCATTGCCTTTTGTTTTATAAAATGTTAGTTCTGTGTTTTTGTGTCTCATGATCCAAAATGTTGGATCAGTACTCCTATCTCATGATCCAAATGTCCGATTAGTACTACATTTTTTTTGGTGTCTTGGAAATGATGAAGATGGATATAAGTGGACCGTGCTCATCAAGAATCTGGTGTTTTTGTTTCTGAATTTTGGATAATTTTACGTATCTAAAAATTTTACCGTTGTTTTTCACTTTTGTTATCCGATTGGTTGAAGTTGGATTGTGATATGTTTCATGAGAATTTTTTTATTTTTTTTTGGAAAATCAAAGTGGTGAAGCTCAACATGTTGAATGGAGTAAGATCCAGACACCGACTGATGAGGTGGTCGTGCCTTACGATACCTTAGCACCTGTACCTGAAGGTGATCTTCATATATCAGTCGTAGTTATCTCCCTCCCATTTGAAGTTAAATTATCAAAAATATATAAACCTGAGTGCAAATCATTTTTCGTCAAAGACTTGTGAATACAATTTACTGTCTTGGTTAATGCAGATCCTGCAGTGACTAAAAAGCTGTTGGACAAACTTGTGGTGTTAAAACTTAATGGAGGCTTAGGGACAACAATGGGTTGCACTGGTCCAAAGTAAGCATTATACTGGTTTTATAATCTGCCATAATTTTTCAGCATAGAGATGTCAGATGTAAGCAATGCATGATATGGTTTTCAGTTTTTTACTGATGAATTTAATTAACACATCGTTATCTGTTTTAATATCTGTGCAATTTCCATGAAGCTTCGGAATTTGATTAATTGAATCTGTTATCCTTCAATTTTGCAAACTAAAAATAGTAGTGATGGTGGTACGAGTAAATAAATAAAAGCTTTGTTCTCGTGTGTTTGTGTTTTTTTCTGTTGGTATTTATGGGACAAGTGGATATGGGTGTAAATACGAGAATAATTTGGGACTGATCATAAAAGAAGGTTAAAGTTCTATCTTACATTCACTTCTCAAATCTGTTCTTATGTGCTTTGTGTTCTCAGGTCTGATCATAAAAGAAGGTTAAAGTTCTATCTTACATTCACTTCTCAAATCTTGTGATTTTATAACCTCATTCCTAGAACATTGCAAGCCCATATATAAATGAATAGCAAGGTTCAGTTTTGGTGAACTTCGTGTAAATAGTTGCTGAATAGTGGAATATTGCTAGCTTTCTCTAGCTGGCTGAATAAGTTAACTTTATGAGAAACTTATCGCTAGTTAGACATGGCTTTTTTTTTTTTTCTTTAGGCATCATTTTTTATCCTCACTAAACTACGTCTAATATGTCATACTTAAAGAGATATTTTAGCCCCATGGTTTGTGATACATGTTTTCTCGCTGTTGTATATTCCTCCACACTCTTGTATAGGTAAAATTCATATTTCTGTGATGTAGGTCTGTCATTGAAGTTCGTAATGGTTTGACATTTCTGGACTTAATTGTGATCCAAATTGAGGTATTACACCCATCAAAGATGTTCTTCTGATCATTCTTGTTTCATTGTTGCTAGCGACTAACAAATCTAATTGTCTGTAGACCCTTAACAAGAAGTATGGATGCAGCGTTCCCCTGCTTTTAATGAACTCTTTCAACACCCATGATGATACATTGAAGGTGAAACATATCTGCTTCAGTTATATACTGTAGAAAATGATTTCACATTTAATTTAGGTCAAATGCTGATCTATTGTTTTTTTATACGGTAGATTGTAGAAAAATATACCAACTCAAACATTGAAATCCATACATTTAACCAGGTCTGTTTATTTTACATCAGAAAATCTGTACTTCTCTTTGAATTGAAATAATTTGATTTGTTGATATTTATCTTCTACTTTTTACAGAGTCAGTACCCTCGTTTAGCAATCGACAATTTCACGCCACTTCCATGCATAAAAGATTCTGGAAAAGATGGATGGTATTTTACACGATTCAACACTATGCGAGATTGATAATTTAATGGTTGGACTTTGTCGAGTGGTTAAACATCTACATTTTCAAGTAGTTGTTATATGTTTTCTAAGATAGAAATTTTTTGGGTTATTGATCTCTTGATTTGAAAGAGCAAATAATTGATTTACTGCAATATTAATAATCGTATTTGCATTCATATTCGTATTCGTATTTATATTCCTTTTCCATTTTCATATTTATTAATTTTAATTTATTGCTCTTCTCCATGAACTGTTTTTACTCTCACCATTAGCTTAATTCCTTTATTTTGGATAAAATAAACTTATTTCTTTTTCTTTTATGGTTTTGTGATTCAGATATGATGTTTACATATATGTCAATATTGAGTGAAGTGTTGTAAAGATTGCATGCGATTGTCCAAACTGTTTATTTCAGGATCACATTAGTTAGTTAAGTAATCAAATGCCAAAAATGCAGCAAATGCAATGAGTTTTTTTACGTAATTCCGACATGATTCTCCTGTTTTCAAGCTCATGAATGTAGTTTGCTTGTACAGGTACCCCCCTGGTCATGGCGATGTGTTCCCTTCTTTAGTGAATAGTGGCAAGCTTGAAGCATTATTATCACAGGTTGTGCCCTCTAAGATGCAGTTTTCTTTGATTTACGTGCATGAATTAATGCTATGTTTCACTAATACAGTACCTGTTCCCCCCTTTTTTTTTTCATTCACAGGGCAAAGAATACGTCTTTGTTGCGAATTCAGATAACTTGGGTGCTGTTGTTGATTTGAGTATCCATACTTGGTGACTTAAACTAAGTTTTACTCCTTAGAGCTTTTACACTCAAATATTGTGCATGTGAATACACATGTTTCTATGCATGTGTTAAGGTATGTTTTATTCTTATATCTTTATGGAATCACTAATTATTTGTTAAGTACTGTTTTATTCTTATATCTTTATGGAATCACTAATTAGTTGTCTATAAAAACACTACTAACAATGGTGATCCGTGCTGATTTTTCTAGTGTTTGTCCAATTATTTCCTTAATTCGTTGCTTCAGAAATTTTAAATCATTTGATTAACAACAAGAATGAATACTGCATGGAGGTACTGAAAAGAGGCTGTTGTACCCTTTAGATCATTTTGTTGTGATAATTGTTTCTAGAGATTTAAAACTGTGTGTATTGCAGGTTACACCAAAAACTCTGGCTGATGTGAAAGGTGGTACATTAATTTCTTATGAAGGAAAAGTTCAGGTACTTTTTAGCAGCAAGTTCCTCCCCTACCTCAATTTTACGATCAATACTTGTTGCTTGTTGGCGAGCATAAGATAATGTTTTTCGTTGATCAATCACATTTTTCCTTTCAAGATGTTAGATTTTATAGAAACATCTTTCTAAATGCCACGTGAGGTGTTAGTTGCGAGAAATATGTTTGGTCCTCTATATGAAGACTCTCAACTGAAATTGGGCCTAATATACAGAAGAAGATCTTGCCAAAGTAAAATATAAATTATTATTTTGGAAGAATGTGACTGTTACTCATATTTGCTTGTCTTAATATAGCAAATTACATATACTTCCCTTGAGGTTTATGACAACTACATAGACAATCCCTCCTTTTAAAAAATTTCTGAAACCTCCTTGAGGAACTATTTGTAACATTGTCCCAATCCTCTTAAGTAAGCCCTTGTTTGGGCCCCATCGAATTTTTTTTTTAAAAAATTCATTCTTAATTTTAACCACACATTTTCCAAATGAAATAATATTACACACAAATCTAGAACTTTTCATTATTTCTCAACCACACATTCTCCCATCAATCACTATTCCAAAATTTATAAATTCTCCAAAATATGGGTCAAACAATTACTAAATATATACATCTTCCATTTTAGCCCTCAACTCTATTTTAATATCGTTATAAAATTATTATATAAGATTTTTTTTATTCAAATACGATTGACAAATAATTTGCAAACCAACAATTGTTTCAGAATAATTAATAAAGCTAGTTTAAAATTCTAATGACATTATAAATATTGTTATAAAATTACTAAATATGATTTTTTTTTTCCCAAATACAATTGATAAATAAATAACAAATCAACATACGCCCCTGTTTGATCCACATTCTAAAAAAAATCATTCTTTCAATACCCATTTTCAACTGCATATTTTTCAATAAAATAATATTATACGTAAATCCAAAACTTTTGCTTCTTTTTTAACCATATATTTCCATCACATCATTATTTAAAATCATTATTTCCTTAAGAATGTGCATNATCAATTTTAGTTTGTCCATTAAATCAGAATTCAATATCACAAATATATGTTTGAGATTAAGGGTGTGTTTGAGCCACATTATTTTGGAAGAATGTATTCTGGAATAGTAGATTTATGGATAATGTGTGGTTGAAAAAGAAGGAAAAATTATTAATGTGATGGAAAATATTATTTTATTGAAGAATATGTGGTTGAAAATGAGTAGAAGAATGAGAATGAAAAAAATAATGTGTATCAAACAAGGGCTAAATAACTTTATACAAAAAGGAAAAAAAAAATTAAAATTAAAATTTTAAAAAAATATTTTTGTCTAAATTAAAATTAAGAAATCAACATAAATAAATGTTTTAAAATAATTAATAAAGCTAGTTTAAAATTTTAATACCATTATAAACATTGTTATAAAATTACTAAATATGATTTTTTTCCAAATACGATTGATAAATAATTAAAGCATTTTAATTTTTTTTTTTCAAAATTAAAATTAAGAAAAAAGTAAGAAAGCAATATAATCATATGTATAAATAAGTATAAGATAAGATAAAAGGACAAAATGGAAAATTTATGCTAAGTGGGGAGATTTCTGAATTTTTGAAAAGGATGGAGTGTCTCAGTAGTTTTTGAAAATTGCTCAATCTTAATAATATTTACTTGTCTAGTTTTTCTAACGAGATATTGTTATTATTTTTGTTTGGTTCGTTTTCATAGGCTTGATTCGTCAAGGCACGTGTCCTTAACCCGTGATGAAATTATTATCAAATTTGGTTAGTTTGAGCGTGTTGGTGTATTTTTTAGTACATGTGATTCACTATCAGCATATTTTGCATTTTATTGAAATCTTGGCCCACACAACATGTGATTAATCCTTTTGAAACCTTAAAGATCATCTACTCTCACCTCTCAATGCCTTTCCACCAAAAACCGTGTCATTGTTCGGTTGAGCATTTTAATTACAATTAAGAAGTACGGTGGAGTATTAAGGGCAAGCAAGCTGGTGAGCAGAACATTCTGTAGCTAAACTTTAAAACACCATACTAATATAACACGTTTGGTAATAATATTCCTTGCATTATCATTTTCTACTGTCTGTGTATAGGTATGACTTCCTACACAGGATATAGAAGTTGTACACTTGTATGTCCAGCACATTTCAGTGCTAAGCGTGTTATAAGTGATCGCAGGATTCCATGCTACCAGGTTCAATAAGTTCGAAGCTCATTCATCGGTTGTATGTATAACCATTTCTCACATTACTGTTTATTGTCTCTGCACATCCTTCGAAGATGGTTAATTGTTTAGTCACGTTCGTTTTTTCTCAGATTAATTATGACAGCCTTTATGAAGTACAAGTACTCAGAAAATCCATTTTTTGTATAGATTTGGTGATTTTGGTTGACTGAGATCGTCTTTTCTGTGAGTGATGATGAACTACAGACCCATTGTAAATAGAGCTCAAATGGATTATATATTTCCTGTCCAACTTGTACCTTTTCATAAATGAAATTAGGGAACTGTCGTATTTATTTGCAGTTCTTAAATTATATATACATGTTCAAATTCAGTTGCAGTAACTGTTTCTTGTTTGTGATGCAGCTGCTTGAAATAGCACAAGTTTCTGATGAACATGTGAGTCTAGCTCTCTCTTCTGTTGTTTTAATGTTACCCCGATAACTATTTATGGCTATTATTTTCCTACTCTGAATGGGGTTTTTATCAGGAGAAATGATAAAGTCATTGCAAATGCAAGTCCAATATTGCCCAAACTTGGCAAAGGAGACTGATAAATAACATACACAATATATATATTTTTTCGTAACATATTATTCAACTTCAATTCTTTTATCACAAACTTTAATTGGAAAAAAAAAAACCAATTTAAGTATGAGGAGAAGGCAGGAATGAATTTGGCTCCACTCGCTAAGAGTTATTGGTATTTCTTACAAGGGGCATGTTGCATATTTTAGCGTGCGAAAACTTAAAACTTTTAATTCACAAGGAAAGAATCATCAGGATCAATTATACAACTAATATAGTGGATTAAAGTAGGCTGCATAAAGGGCAATGTTGTACCAATAGACTGTTTCTCAATTTTGACCTTGTAAGAAGGTTGAAGAAGTGCAGTGAGTTGGAGAAAATTAGTTGCAAGAATTTCCAAGATGGAGTTGCTTTATGTACATGCACAAGCTTATTGCCTGACCTTTTATTCTTTTGAGATGAAAGCACGTCTCTGGTGGTGGTTATATAATTCCCAGGTTATAGTTATCGTCTACTGCTTGCTCGGGATGTTTGTGGCTGATGTAGATATTTCCTTTTGCATGCAGGTTAATGAATTTAAATCAATAGAGAAGTTCAAAATTTTCAATACAAACAACTTGTAAGCATTGAAAGCACCTCACTCAAATTAATTACTGGTGTTGGATAATCATAAATATTTTTCTTAGGAAAAATGTAATGATACAAATGGCTCATAAATCATGCAGGTGGGTGAACTTGAATGCAATCAAAAGACTTGTGCAAGCAGATGCACTGAAGATGGAGATCATTCCCAACCCAAAGGTATCACTTTATTTATAGCAGTCACCTAAACATGGCCATTTTTCTAGGATAGTTGCAATCTGTCTAAAGATCTTTTCATTTCCAGGAAGTGGATGGAATCAAAGTTCTTCAACTTGAAACTGCTGCTGGGGCTGCAATAAGGGTACACAATCATGTGTCGTTTTTCTACATTGTCTTATAATTTGTCCAACTGTCCCTCAAAAGTTGTACTAATTACCTTTTTTTATCACATCTTTTGTCAATCAGTTCTTTGATCGTGCTATTGGCATAAATGTTCCCCGGTCTCGCTTCCTTCCTGTGAAAGCTACTTCAGATCTGCTTCTAGTCCAAGTAAATTTATATCTGACTTCAATGTACATGCAGATATACATTAGATATATAAATCCCTGATTCCCGACTCATTTGTTTGATTTTTCAGTCTGATCTTTACACCTTATCTGATGGTTTTGTGACCCGGAACCCAGCAAGGACCAATCCAGCCAATCCTTCAATTGAATTGGGACCTGAATTTAAGAAGGTTAAGACCTATTCCTTCTATGCTATCTAGCACCTGTGGTGTAGGTGTCAGCATATCATGGGTTCTATTAAATGAGTCATAATTCCTTGTATTTAATTGATCCTGTAATTTAATGTCACTAGTGCTGCCACTTAGACTGAGGTTAAACATTAATAATACTAAATAACATTACTGGTCCTTCTATTATTTGCATTAGCTTGGAGCAATTCTATGTTTAAGCAGACAGTGACTGTTAATTTTTAGGTTGCCAACTTCTTAAGTCGGTTTAAGTCTATCCCAAGTATCATTGAGCTGGATAGCCTGAAGGTGACTGGTGATGTATGGTTTGGATCCGGCATTGCTTTGAAGGTACTGTGTCATTCCTTCTTGAGTTTCTATTTATCTGTTCTGTTCTAGCTTTGTTGACACGTGGAATTCATAATCTTGTGAGGGTTTAGAACAGTGGAATTTGAATGTTTGTCATTAAATCCCTATTTGGGCATGAATGTGCGAATTTCACAATTGGTTCTTACTTTAAATCATGGAGACCCGCGTTGAAATTTGGTCCATTTTCCAGCTTTTGAAGATTGAAGATTGTCCATTTTACCCTCATTTATGCATAATGTCTACGTTTGGATTTTGGAATGGGTGGTTGAGAGTCTTTGATAAGGGCAAACATGGGAATTTTGCCTGTTAAAGCTTTAAATGTAAAATGTGCTCTGCAAATTGTCTGAAAAGTAGACATTTTTAATCGATAAAAAATGTGCATTTGAATGATAAACGGTCCAATTTTTAATTTCTATTAGGTTTTAAGCTGGCCGAGACAGGGGCTAAAGTTACTTATTTGTTACACTTTGGTACCATGTCCATGTACATTAGTTTTACTAACACAAAAACTATCCTGGTAATCTTGTTGGCATCCTAGTTGCCAAACAATTAGGTTATCATGACACCTTTTTTGTTAGTCAAATTAACATATATGTATGGGTATTAAGTGCCAGTCAAGCTGCCCCACCCAGCTCGGCTCGTGGTCCAGGCGAGCAGTGGGCATGAGCCACTCGCGAGCTGATGGGCCTGCTTGTAAGTCGGTTCACCAAATTGAGAGAAATAAATGTATATTGTTGATCAAACTTGCTCTTGCTTGTGCTTGGCTCGCTCTATTTAACACCCTTACATATAAGAACGGAATAACCAAATTGTACAAAATTTTAAGTTAATGAGCTAAAAATAACATGAAATTTAGGGTTTGTTTTGAGATCTTTTTTTGGGAGAATATATTATGCAGTGACTTTTGGAGAATATGTGATTAAAAAGTAGGAAAAAGTTTTAGGTTATTTGTAAAATTATTTAATTGAAAGAATGTGTGGTTGAAAGAGAGACATAAAGAATGGGTTATTAAAGAATGAGGCCCAAACGGGGACTTGTTAACTAACATGAATTTTTTTGCTAAACATTCAAAGATTACCTGTTTATTGAACCGATCTTCTGATCTTATGCTTATCCTCTTGTGATTTTACCTTTTTGTCTTTATTCTCCTTTTGTTAGGGTAAAGTGACAATTGCTGCGAAACCCGGTGCGAAGTTAGAAATCCCCGATGGAGCTGTAATTGCTAACAAGGTAATAATAAAATAGTTAACAAATAACAATGAAGCAGTCTACTTCAGACTTAAATTAAATTAAACAATTAACTAATCTTTGGTTAATTCTCTTTTACTGGTGACCAGGATATCAATGGCCCAGAGGACATATAAAAGAGTTGGTTTTTTTGTAATCACAGCAATTGTTTTGAAGCAGCGAGTCGTTTCTGGTTTTGTACGAATAAACACAAGGAAATTGAGTCGACACGGCCTTTATGGATAAGTATTAAATAATCAATTTTGCTTTGCTGCAAAATTGGGATTGGGTGCTCCAGGCTCCCATTCGTCAACTGCTAGCAGCACATACCAATATTACAAATATCTTATACCCTCTCTCGTGTTCTTGATGAACAAAGATGTAAAAATTCTTCAGTGTGTTGTCAGGTTTACTGTTTTACGGGTTATCAAATATTTCAAAAACATTTTGTTTTAAATAAAACGCGACAAATCTTATTGTCACGAAGAAAAAATGCAAGCATAAAGCATGAGGTCAATTTGAAGGCTAAAAATGGACATAGTATATATATATATATATATATATATTTTTAAAAAGAACTAGATTGGACCATTTTTGGTTGGGATTATCGAAATGGAGCCATTAGCCATAACTCTTTTTAAAAAAAAAATCGACTTTTCATTGAACTTATCAAAGTATCATCCCATCCATATACTTCGTCATTCACATTTTGAGAAATGTCATTCTCAATTTTGGTGATGTGGATGCTGTGAGGTTGATAGCACGCCAATTGTGAAAAATCCATCCGAAAAATGTCAAGTTTTGAAACGATGAGTACCGAATTAGCACATGAGATGGACATTTTGATAAACTAGTGGCAGCTTTGAGAAACTATGAGTTCAATGGCAACTCGGACAACTTTTAAATTTCAATATCAACTAAATCCATGTTTCACAATCGTACTTTTGGAAGAAAGTTTTGAATAGAAAAAATTTTGAGTTTACGTACAGAATATTTCATTGTGTGAATATGTGGTTGAAAATGAGTATATAGAAAAAATAGTTTAAAAAAGTATGGTTGTCAAACAGGGACCAAAAGTGTTGGAAAAACAAATAAATGGAAGGACTGTCTTTGACATAAATTTTGAGCGGGACTCGTTTGTTTATTTTGGAAGATCGAGATTGATTTGTGTTCTCCTTCGTGAAAATATCGAAATTATATACTTGTAAAAAATGATGCTCAATTGAATGAAAATTGGAGCTCAAACTGATGCATTGGAAGATGTTTTGTTGGAGAGAAACTAGTTTAAAGTTATCCCACATAAAAAAAATAGATAAAGACAATAACCACTTTAAATATGATTATACTTTAGAAGAATATAATCATGTGTAGCATATATACTCACTCCATGCGATCGCGCAGGAAGTGCAAACTACAAACCTAAATAGGGTTCGGACCTTGAAGGTCCATGTTTTGCAGTGCTAAGACTCTACTGATTTTCCGTCGTATCCTAGTAAATGCTAATTTGGCTAGACAGTGGCAAATAAAACTGGGGGTTCCAAGATTGGAATTCAGACAATGAGGAAAGCTGGAAAATGATCTTACCATAAATGGATGAGACACTTTCCTGTCAACTTCATTTGAAGCTCTCATTGTTAGGCTTGTTTAGTTTACTTGTTAAGTGGTTTGTTAATAGTGAGTCAATGAATTCCTATTATTCAGGGATGTTTTGTTTGATTTAGTCTTACCACGTTATTAGGAGTTGTTAGACGTGGGTTGTTTATTTGCTTGTTTCTGTTTGCTCTATAAGGCTATATATAGCCGCCAAGTTTGTTCTTCCAATAAATTGAGAGAAATTTCTGCTAGATTACTATATGTCTGTATCTTTCATCATCGTTCTTTTAACACTAACCAAGTTCGAAAGTAGATGAATTACACGTGAGGCTTTTCCCAGTCAATATTCAATGTCAGTCGACATTTTGTTCAACCAAACTCCTCGAAAGCTGAAGACAATCAACCGCACGAAAGATTACCTACAGGACATCTCCAAAGAATAAGCTGGAATCGATATGCAGGAAAATAATCGCATAGCAAATTCTGAATTGATACTAAATCAATAGTGGCAAAGTGATGTAGGACAACTAGCTTT
>CAIGRF010221657.1:0-12815 GCA_903798235.1 Fraxinus ornus | reverse complement strand
TTTTTTTTTTTTTTTTTTACTGTATTCGGGTCGGGTTATTTCGGGTTTAAGGTATTAACAAACGACCCGACCCGACCCCACCCCGAAACCCGCCCAAAAAGGGCAAAAACCCGACCCAATCCGGTCAGTTTGGGTCGGGTCGGGCGGGTTGCTTTGATTGGTTTGGAACTTTGGATTTTGTACACCCTTAGCCATATGGAATCAATCCACTTTGTACCTCTCTATTTACCTTCTTTTGCTTTTTGATGATTCATTATCTGTTGCTGTCACGTATTTATAATCGGTAAAGCATTTTTTTTTATCCATACATCAAAGAATTAATCTATTTGTACCGATTTCTTTGGCGCCCCCCAATAGGGGGCCGCCATGTGACTATCGGTCAAAATGATTGTCAAAAAAATAAGTACGAGTTGCATGATTGTACATCAAATTCATAATCTGCTTACAAAAGGTGTAAGAAAGCAACTATGCTAGCTACCTAATAAAAAGTAAAAGAACTGTGGAATAAAAGAAAGCAAGACTGAGATGCATGAACTATAAGTACATTTGTTACGGACATCAAGATAGTTTTCTTGAAGTTCAATTATAAGAAAAGCATCAAAATTTTATAAAAAGGACTAATTATGTGTTCACGATATTCATCCCAAAACCAACAAGGTGCCTACTATACCTTAATTTGTGAGGAATTATTAACATATCATAAATTATACCTTATTCATTTATAAGCATCAACATATCATAAATTATTGATATGAAATTATTAACATTCATAAGATTGTGAGCTATTTTCTTCGATTTAAAGATTTGAGTGTAATCTGCATTGGTTTGTCAGGTTTGAGACTTCCTCTGCAAATTTCTCAAAAATCAATTATCTATTTTATAAAAGACTTGTTGGTTGCAACGTAAATCACAAAATAAAAAAAATAATCACATAAATAAAGCAATAGCGTTCTTTTTCCTTTTTTAAATTTCACCTTTACCATGGTAAAACAATAGCGTTCTTATGAGGCACGTTCCTTGGGAATTTTCCTCAAGTTGCACATTTGTGGACTCCGCTATATAAAAATGATTAGTGCTTGAAATGATTACTAAGGACAAACCACAAAAATTGAGTGATATTTTTGTTGGTACATGATATAGGTGGTCCACCAGAATAAAAAATTGGCCCTGTGGTGGCAAATCATTGCTGTCAAACTTATCATCCGAAAATGAAGGCTCCATAATTTTAAGGTAAGTGGTTGATTCATCCTTTTGGAGGAGGTATACTGAAGTTTGCTCTCAATGGAGTCGTCGCATGGTTGTAGAGTGGTGGTGCCGATTGATTTGAAGAAGAAACCACGGGAACAGAAACTCCCTCTTCACAATCGATGGCATCCCGACATACCTCCAGTTGCAGAGGTTAGAACTGGAGAGGTATTCAGGGTAGAGATGGTGGATTTCAGTGGAGGTCGCATAACAAAAGAGTACACTGCTGAAGACGTCAAGTATGCGGATCCTTCTATTGTGAGTTCCTCACATTTTTCCTTTCATATTTTAACTATATGTTTTATATAATTTTTAACTTCCAAGCTACTTTAGTTTATTGCTTTGTACCGTTTCAGATTTATTCCTAAACTGGATTGGGTTAATTACCTCGATTTGTATAAAATTTGGTCACATGTTGAAGAAAAAAACCGCTGTTAACCAATACAATTCCCAGCAGTAAAAGATTACTTGTTCCGAAGATTTTTAGTGTCATTACTTGTTTGTCAATAGTCAACAAAGGAATCTTAGGACCATAGAGAAAGTTTGTCCTCCATTTGTCGCCTACTAAGCTTGTCTAAATCAACCTCAGAAAAGTTTGTCCTCCATTAGTTTCAGGCACAAACAGACTCTATCCATGGCTCCTCTAACTCCAAGATTAATAGTCCCGATAGACATAAACAAGAAGCCATGGGAGCAGGACGTACCTCTTCATAATCGGTGGCACCCCATGATACCACCGGTGGCGGAGGTCAAAACCGGTGAGATATTCAGAGTAGAAATGGTGGACTGGACCGGAGGAGCCATTAAAGATGACAACGCTGCAGTTGATATAAAAAACTTAGATCTATCAACAGTAAGTAAAACTCATCTAGTTTCCAAAACTGTGGTTCTCCAGATGAAAACATAAAACTAAGCAGATAGAACAAATTTAAAAAGAGAAGGAACTATACCAAAAGCGAAGAAAAGAAAGGCTTTTCATGCCAATTAACATGATCAAGATACCACTGATTCTTCCCCTGTATCCAACTAAGAACCCTACAATGACGTCCAAATGATTTTCATCAGTGAAACTAATGTTAAATGAAACGTAGTTACTGTTATCAGCAATTAATTGTAGTCTGACTTCTTTAAACACCATCTCAGGTGCATTATCTTAGTGGACCTATTAGAATTCTTGATGTAGATGGTAATCCAGCCAAGCCTGGTGATCTTCTTGTTGTTGAAATTTGCAATTTGGGTCCTCTACCTGGAGATGAATGGGGATTTACAGCAATATTTGATCGGGAGAATGGAGGTGGATTCCTCACTGACCACTTCCCTCGTGCAACCAAAGCCATATGGTATTTTGAAGGAATATATGCTCACTCTCCGCATATACCTGGTATATCCTTTCCTGGTTTCTTACTTAGCTTACTTGTGCATAGACCGAAGTTATAATATTAATTTTATCTAATTATTTAACACGATTCTCTACCATGAAGTTTTACCCTCAAGTGTATCTCAGGTGTAAGGTTTCCTGGTTTAACACACCCTGGTGTAGTTGGCACTGCACCTTCAATGGAACTTCTTAACATATGGAATGAGAGGGAAAGAGAACTCGAAGAAGGAGGACTTCAATCTCTAAAATTGTGTGAGGTTCTGCATTCAAGGCCACTAGCAAACTTACCATCAACGAAGGGATGCTTCCTTGGCAAGGTAAGAAAATCAAGCATATTTTTAATGACACGCCTATCATCAATAAAGGGCGTGCAACTCTTGGTATCAGTAAAAAAGAGAAGTTCATGGAACATCTAAATGAATCAAATAAATGCAAATGTAATTTAACACTCCAGGTAGCAGAAATGATAATTCTAATAGTTCATTATGCTTGTAGATTGAGGAAGGGACTCCTGAATGGGAAAGAATTGCACGAGAGGCTGCAAGGACAATTCCTGGAAGGGAGAATGGAGGAAATTGTGACATCAAAAATCTCAGTAGAGGTTCCAAAGTATACCTTCCAGTATTTGTCGATGGAGCAAACCTGAGTACTGGGGATATGCATTTTTCACAAGGAGATGGTGAAGTTGCATTTTGTGGCGCAATCGAGATGAGTGGTTTTCTAGAACTCAAGTAACAGTTTGAAATTTACATATCCTCAAGTCAGATATTTCATGATTTCCTCTATCCGTTTAGAACTTATCCAGCATTAATTTCAACTTCCATCAGGTGTGAAATCATTAGGGATGGTATGAAAGAATACCTCACTCCAATGGGGCCAACTCCTCTACATGTCAACCCCATTTTTGAGATAGGCCCTGTTGAGCCAAGATTTTCAGAATGGTTAGTATTTGAGGGCATTAGTGTTGATGAGAGTGGGCGACAACACTTCCTTGATGCTAGCGTTGCTTACAAGCGTGCAGTGCTTAATGCCATTGACTACCTGTCCAGATTTGGATACACTAAAGAACAGGTATGAAATTTATCCATCAAAATCACCCTTCTATCATTTACAAAATATTGCAAAACCTAAGAAATAAAGGTGGCTATCAGGTCTATCTTCTACTTTCCTGCTGCCCCTGTGAAGGAAGGATTTCAGGAATAGTTGATTCTCCCAATGCTCTTGCCACTCTTGCAGTTCCAACTTCCATCTTCGACCAGGTACTAGTAGCTATGCAGATATATTCTTATCTAGCGAAGTTAATAATTGCATCCAACTCTAACCAATAATAATTTATTTCAAAACATACTTATTATCAAAGAGCAAGAATTTACAATAATATTTTCGATAATTGAATCTGTTGGTTAAAGAGTATATCTATAAATTTTGTTACTCCTATTGACCATAACTCTAAAGCTCATGCAATGGATTTGATTGCATAATACTTATTTATTTACGTATATGTCAATTATGAGAAAAGCTTCACAATCTTGCTTAAATGGATTAATTATTTATTTTAATTGCAGGATATTCGTCCAAAAATCAATAAAGTACCTACAGGACCTCGTCTTGTGAGGAACCCTAATATCCCACAATGTAGCTATGATGGAAAGTTGCCGACCACCAAAAATCCCAGTGCTACAACATGACTATCATCAAGTAAGTAGCCGACACATGAGAAGCAACGCTACAACATGAGTACTCAAGGATGTTTGTAGAAATATTAATAAAAAACTTGTAGTAGGAGACATAAATAATATTGCTTTGAGAAGCACTATGATATTTCATGTTTTTCAATAGTCAAATTGCTCGGCCTAAATTCCACCGAGTTATTTATCAATATCTGAACATCAAACATTTAATCTAAAAACAGAGTTCCTAGAAAATGTGTACATACAATGAATCGCTATGCCCTTGTAAGTTGCCAACAAGCATAATGTGCTCTTCCTCATAGTTGAGATAGAAATCAGTCAATTCACCTTAGCGTCAAATTTCCCAAATGAAAGTACAAGAAATGTGATAAGCTTAATTTTTTATGAAGTTTATTTAGGCAAAATTGTAGAGAAGACCAATAGTGGTAAAAGAGTAGCAATTCAAAGAAATGGAAAACCATTCTTAAACACGACTATAAAAATTGATATTAACTACACAATTTTACGAGAAGTTACCTCAAAATCTTTATGCCATAATGGCATAGTCCAACGCAATACTCTATCCATGATGAAAAAATGTGATTGAACAAAATAAATTTCATTGTGACAATATAGCCCCCATTAAGAAAAACAAAGTTTATTTATCTGAAAAAATGGTTATGAAATACTGTGAAAAACTTATTTTCATACAAAATTTCAATTGCAGAAGAATCATAAAAACTATAAAAATCTAGATGTTTGATTGCAATATTTTTGAACTCCCCAAATTTGGTGGTCACCCAACTTTATACTTAGGATCCATTTGATTGTAAGAGTGAAATTTGGGTAGAAAGAAAATAAATTCCAGATAATCGAATTGTCTAGAATTGTTTTTATGGGAATTGTCAAGTAATTGTGTTTGATTAATATAATTTTTCACGTGGAAAATATTGAAATTTTGGATCTTTTAGTATTCATTTGACTTTATTTTACATGGAAAATGTTCACTAAAGGGATATAATTTGTTGCAATTGTGGGTAGGATCTGTTTGCATTGCACACAAAAAAAAAAAAAAAAAGGTAGCCTAGTAAACCAAATCCCACTAAATTGGTGGGAATTGATTTTCCTCAAAACGAGGAATTGGAAACGTGTGAGGCAAAAGATGGAAAATGAATTGCAAAGAAAATTTTCCCAATCAAACATGACTTTTGGTGGAAGATGGAATTTCATTTTCAAGTTTCATGGAAAAATTGACAAATCAAACGGGGCCTTAGGGTCATCATAGCCACTCAATTTGATTTTATTTCATCATGACTACCAAATTTTATATTTAGTATTTGGAAGCCCTAGGCTAAACGAATATTCTCCACAGAGTCGACAATTGTTATTTTAATATAAGTCAAAGTCAGCAATTAATTTTAACCACAAATATAGGGGACCCACAACTTTTCAACCACATATTTCATCAATTTTTATCAAAATCTAATAAAAGTTTGATTTTATTTCCCAATCAAACAAGGGGCTACAATAATTTAGATTGTCTCGAATTGCTTTTTATTAATTGGGAGAATGATCGTCCATGTATATAATGTAAATTATGTCATGCATATTAGTAATTCGGTTGACTTGCACAAATGATGTATAAATCGATTAGTTCAAGATGTTAGAATTTCATGAATTTTCACGTATTAAATTATAATGAAAGATGATAAAAGGTAAAAGGAAGATGGCGAAAAATACACTTTTCATTACTGGGGAAATCAGTTTATATACAGGAAGGAACTCAGAATAGTTCCATAAATTAAGAATACAAATTGATACTAAATAGAATGCAAATCAAATATATTTAAGGTAAATATGGAATGCAAATATTGGAAATATTTGCATTTGGTAACTCGTCCAATACGCCCCCTCAAGTTGGAGCATGGAGATTACGAACGCCCAACTTGCCAACAAGAAACTGAAACTGGTTATTTCCCAGAGCTTTGGTGAAGATGTCGGCCGGTTGCAGATCAGAAGGGACATGTAACATAGTGATGGAGCCAGATTTAATGTAATCGCGAATAAAGTGACAGTCGATCGCGATATGTTTTGTGCGCTCATGGTGAACCAGATTAGCAGCAATGTGTATGGCAGCACGATTATCACAATGGAGTGTAGTCGACAAAGGATGGCTAACCGTCAGATCATGCAGCAAGGTACGAAGCCAGATTAGTTTACAAGCAGTAGTGGCCATGGAGCGATATTCAGCTTCAGCCGAAGATCGAGATACGGTAGACTACTTCTTGGTTTTCCAAGAGATGGGAGAACAGCCAAGGAAAATGAGATAACCAGTAACTGAATAACGTGTGAGAGGACAGCCCGTCCAATCGAATCACAATAGGCATGAAGCTAAGAATCAGATTCGGAAGAGAGAAAAATTCCCTGACCTGGTGTAGATTTGAGGTAACGCAAGACTCGAAGGGCTGCCATCCAATGTCCATGGTGT
Source organism: Fraxinus ornus (assembly GCA_903798235.1). NCBI lineage: Eukaryota > Viridiplantae > Streptophyta > Magnoliopsida > Lamiales > Oleaceae > Fraxinus > Fraxinus ornus. The sequence continues at coordinate 6,034 of CAIGRF010221657.1, read as the reverse complement.
GGTTGATTCATGAATTGAGAAATGATGTGGATTGAATAGCAAAGTTCTAGTCTGGTGATGGTTAAATAAATGATTCTCCCAACTAGACGACGATAAGTAGATGGATCATCAATAAGAACGCTATCGTCTAACGCTAATATGTGGTTCTGCTCCATGGAAAATGACACGGGTTTGGTACCAAGCAAGCCTGCCTCCTGTAGTATATCCAACGTATATTTACGTTGAGATAAGATGATGCCATCAGGGGACCTAGCCACCTCCAAACCAAGGAAATATTTGAGAGGACCAAGATCCTTGATGTAAAACCAAGAGTCCAAATATTCTTTAAGAGCAATAGTTGTATAATGTCGTTGCTAGCAATGATAACATCATCCACGTAGATAAGTAAAGCAGTGGAAGAGCTGCCCTTGCGGTATAAAAAGAGAGAAGTATCTGCTTTAGATTGTGTAAAACTAAAACGAAGAATTGCACTGGAGAATTTGGTATACCATTGTTTAGATGCCTGTTTCAAACCATAAAGGGATTTACTGAGCCGACACACTCGGCTGTCAGTTGAGGACAAGTACCAAGGAGGCGGTGTCATGTAGACCTCCTCATCAAGGTCGCCATGTAAAAAGGCATTATGAACATCAAGTTGGTGTAACACCCATGACTTGGCGACTGCCACGGCTAGCAAGGTTCTGACTATGGTAAGTTTGGCGACCGGTGCGAAAGTCTCATTGTAATCAAGCCTCTCAACCTGCATATATCCATGGTAACCAAGCGAGCCTTATACCGCTCAACTGACCCATCAGAATGGTATTTTATCTTGTAAATCCTTCTTGATCCAATGGCCTTTTTGCCAGAAGGTAAATGTTCTAAAGTTCATGTATGGTTCTGTTTAAGCACTTCTAATTCCTTTTTCATTGCCTCCTGCCAAAGAATGTCTTTAATAGCCTGTTTATAGGTTTTCGGCTCATCATTTTGAGTGATGGCCACAAGGAAACCAGTATGTGGTGAATTAAAATTTTGAATATGAGAGAAAATTAGTTAAAGGATAAGGCGTACCTGAGGAAGCATTGTTGGAAGAGGTGGGAGAATGACTATTATGTCTTGGCAAGTCAACATGGGAATCACGAAAATGGAATGGCAACTTTCTGTCACGAGGAGGACGTTGGACCGATAGTGGGAGGGGTTGATCTGGAGTAAGAGTGTTAGGGAAATTGGCGGTCGAATGAGGTGTGTCGAGTTCTGGAGGATGAATAGAATCTGTGGTATTTAAGGTGTGATTTATTATATCTATGGTGGTGTTTGGAGAGGATGGAAGAGGTTCATGGTCAGAAATAGGTAAAGGAACATGTATGGTTGGTAATGGGTTAGGATTTGAAAAAGAAGATGGAGTTTTATCCTGAAAAAGGAAAAATATGTTCATAAAAGGTCACATCTCGGGAAGTGAAAATTTTATGTGCTCGTAAGTCGTATACTTTGTATGCATTTTGATCATAAGGATAACCAACAAAAATGCAAGCTGTAGAACGTTCTTGGAATTTGTCTCTAGATCGAGGAATGACAGAAGTATAGTAAGACACCCAAATACACGAAGATGAGAATAATTGGGTTGTCTAGAAAATAGAAGTTCATAGGATATGTTGTTGTTAAAATGCATTCTCCCCAAAATTTAATAGGTAAATTAGCTTGAAATCTTAAAGCTCTAGCCACTTCAAATATATGTCTATGCTTTCGCTCGACCATTCCATTTTGTTGAGGTGTAGAGATACAAGAGAATTGGGGCAAAATCCCATTTTGTTGAAGGAAAAGCTGAAGATTATGGTTTGTGAATTCGGTTCCATTATCACTGCGAATTTGTTTCACTGTTTTCCCAAATTGCCTGGTTACCATAGATATAAAGGAAATTAACCTGACATATACTTCTGATTTGGTTTTGATCAAATAGACCCAAGTGGATCTAGTATAATCATCCACGATGCTTAAAAAATAATTGGCACCAGATAGGGATGTGGTATGGTACGGTCCCCAAACATCACAATGAATTAATTCAAAAGATTCATGCGTTTTAATAGAACTAACAAGGAAACGTTTTCAAGCTTGTTTTGCTCTATGACAAGAGTCACACACCTATTAAAAGACTTAATAGAATTCAGACATAAATGGCTAAGAAGAGACAGCCTATCAAAAGACAAATGTCCAAGACGTTGATGCCACAGAAGGAGCCTAGAATCAGCGGTGATGCTTGTTGCAGCCGAATGAATGTTGATTGCCCGAAAATAATAGAGTCCATCTCGCAATTCACCCATTCCAATCAGCTTCCTCGTGGCTAAGTCCTATATGACACAGAATGAAGGAAAGAAATGAGCAACACAATTTAAGGTTCTGGTCAATTTACTGATAGACATAAGATTGCATGTAAATGAAGGTATATACAAGACATTATTCAAGGAAATAAGAGAATTAAGAGGAACATCTCCATAAGACTTTGCTGGAAGAAATGACCCATCTGGAATTTTAATTGGGGAAAAATGAGGTATAGTTTTGTAAGAAGTAAGAACATTTTCATGGCAAATCATGTGGTCAGAAGCACCTGAATCCAAAACCCATTGAATTGTACCATTGGACAGAGAAGTTGCCTTACCCGCAAAATTGGCCGCAGAATCATGACGCTTTTCAAGATTAAGCATAGATATAAGCTGAGCATACTGCTCATTTGTAAAACCATTAACTGGCATAATATTGTTACCCTCAAAGGTTTCTACATGTTGTGAGCTATTAGCCATTTTTGTTTTGGATGGCTTCCTTCATTTGTCCCACCATTTTGGATGACCATGTAATTCAAAAAAATTATCTTGGGTGTGTCTGATCTTCTTGCAGTATTCACAAAATTGCTTGGAGAGATTGCGGTTGCCTGTGAGTTTACGGTTTATGTGACCTCTGTTGGTGTTACTAGTAATGAAGGCTGCTGCCTCAACAGAAGATAATCGCGATGCCGTCACCAACTGTTGGCCCTCATCTTATGCTACAAGTGCATAAGCACGAGATAAAGAAGGCAATGGATCTGTATTTAAGACTTGAGAGCGCACTTTATTATATTTGTCATTCAAGCCCATTAGAAATTGATGCATCTTTTCTTTCTCTTTTTCTGCAGCAAGAGCCTTTGCAGAGCCACGGGTATATGATGGAATCTGAGAGTATGTGCTGAGTTCATCCTAAATGCCTTTTAATTTGGTGTAATACACGGAAACAGTCATTTCCTGTTGCAAGGTATTCATCAGTTCAGTTTTCAATTGATGAATTCGAGGAGCGTTGCCTTGTGAAAATCGTTCTTCAAGATCATTCAACATCTCTTGTGCCGTTGCAAAGTATGCTACACTTTCATGAAGGGTAGGATGAAGAGAATTGAAAATCTAAAAGATTACTATTGAATTGCACTTGATCCATGAAAATTATTCTAGTGAACTAGAAGATGGGAGTTTGATAGATCCATCCACAAAACCAAATTTGCTTTTAGCCTGGAGTGCATTGGTCATTGCACGACGCCACGTCGGATAATTCTCTTCTCTGAGAAGACAGGTCACCAAAATGGTGCCTGGGTTATCAAAGGCGTGAAAGATATATGGTGATGAGGCATCATAATCGGATTGGGCATTATTTGTGTTGTTGTTTGAAGCGTTAGAAGTCATAGGGATAGGGCTCTCTTCAGCCATGATAGAAAAAAAAAAAAATACCCTAGAATTTTAACTGCTCTGATACCATGATAAAAGGTAAAAGGAAGATGGTGAAAACTGAAAAACACACTTTTCATTACTGGGGAAATCAGTTTATATATAGGAAGGAACTCAGAATAGTTCCATAAAATAAGTTTACAAATTGATACTAAATAGAATGCAAATCAAATATATTGAAGGTAAATATGGAATGCAAATATTGGAAATATTTGCATTTGGTAAGTCGTCCAATAAAAGAAAATGTAACTCTGTTTTCCATTGAATTTCTAGAGTCGATAATTGCTCGCACAAGAAAAGTCTCTCTTCCTTACCATATCTTTATCGTCCATTGCAATTTGCAGCAATTGGTACACTTAAATCCGTGGAGAGAGGACTCGTTCTCCTTTCATAGCATTCAGGATGCATATTCATGGCATTCATTCATTAAATTAAAATTTCTTATTTTTACAATTTCATTAATTCATCATTTTATTCATAACAATGCATATAAACAAATAAATCATTTTGTTAGGTATTTTGATACCAAATACAAACCCGGAGCTATGATGAATTGTCGGATCGGATTAAATTTATATAATTTTATTTGGAACTCATTATTGAGACTATTTTGATAGTTGATTCAAAACACACAACTAGTAGCCCACGAAGTGACACTGAACCAAGTTTTGCATTTAGGGTCGACCCATATACTTGACCTAAAGTGTTATTAAATATGTTGGTCCTATTGCCCTATTATTGTGTATTACACAGTTGAATCTTTAGCCCCCATTTGAGAGAACAGATGTTGTTCTTGTGCTACTTCTTCTCCCTGTTTTCGGTCCCTTTGTGCGAGGCCCATTACCTTCCCCTTTACTAGCAGTTTGGCTTAGAGATGTCAACGGGGTGGGACGAGGTTGGGGCAACCTCCCCGCGCCCCGCCAAGCAATTCCCCACCCTGTTACCTGTTTAAGGCGAGGTGGGGCCCCGTTTACTACCTAGTTTAATTTTTTTTAAGTTTTTGATAAATTATTTTTATTGACCCCATTCATTAAATTTAGACAAATAATTATTAGTTGTCATTTTCTATTAGAACTAATGAAATTTCGTGAAATTTTTCATTTAAAATATTGAATTCTAAAAAAACATAAACAGGGTGGGGCACCCGTTATCCGTCCCCACCCCGGGGCAAAATTCCCCGCCCCGAATACTCGATTAAGCGGGTTATCTTCGTCCCGTTCGAGGTGGGGTCCCGCGGGTATCGGGCTCGTCGGGTTTTTTTGTCATCCCTAGTTTGGCTATTGGTTCGACCATTCCTTACCTCGCTTCTACCTTTCACTGACACTTCTGTGTGAGGCTGATTTCTCTTAAGGCTTTAAGTGAAATTCTTGGTTCCTTTTAGGGGTGTTGCTTTGTGCGGTTTTGGGTCACAAATTTGAACCCTTTATAATCCATTTTTTATGCCATTTTTTGTGATATTGATAGGAAAATGTTTGGTTTCATTCATAGCATATTATTTCATTGTTATTAATTAATTTGGAACTATCGTTTTATTGTTCTATCAATTGAAGATATTATATAACTCCACACATTTCACTATATTAAACAACTTCATTTAAGGTTACGTCTATTAATCACATCAGTCACATAAAATGTTCTCACATTAATGCATAGTAGCCCATGTCGAGTTGGGTTTTGCAAGATACAAAATAATTGTATACACATGAAATGGCAAAAGCTTCTCTCGTGGACAATCTAAGCAAGTCATTTTTTGGAAAATAAATCTCTCCCATGACTACCAACAATTAAACCTCACGTTATTGGGTTGATTATTCAACTTAACAACAACAATTCACTAATGTTGTAGGCTGCAAACCGAGATGTCTGCCCAACAAGTCGTCTTTGCTTTATGCGTTGGGATTGTAAGAATGTGAAACCAGGCTATATGGAATCAATATAGGGGTGACAACCGAACCGAGCGGCTCGTCGGCTTGACCGCTCGACTCGTCAAAAACGAGCCACGAGCCGCTCGAGCGCCCAGCGGAACACAAGCCTGGCTCGCAGGCTTGTGTAATATGCTCACGAGCTACAAAAAAAAAAGTTCATTGACCGTTTCAGTCATTAAATTTTTATTTTTTATTTTTATTTCATTTTCCCCTATAAATACTCATCCATTCATCCATTTTTTTCTACCAAACTTACTATCAATCTCTCGTTCTCTACTCTACTCTCTACATTTCATTATCAATATCATTCTATACTTTTCTACAATTTATTTTAAATCGATTTTCTACACTACTACATAATCTACATTCACTTCTCAATTCTACTTCAACATT
>CAIGRF010221611.1:0-12612 GCA_903798235.1 Fraxinus ornus | reverse complement strand
TGGTTGCAACCTTCCACAATCAACATGGTATGACGGACGCAGTCAGGCTTAAATTTTTTCCATTTTCACTTAAATAAAGAGCAAGAAATTGGCTGTATTCGCTGAGACCACGTTCGTTTGGAACATGGGGTGAAATGACTCGAGCCTTTTTTAGCAAATAATTTCCTCATCATAAGACTAGTGCCTGAAGAAGCAAATTTCTTCATCTTCTCAAAGAGATAGCGATACCTTATACCTAGTATGAGAAAGATACAAAGAGTTATAAGCCATTTGTCCCAACCATGGTTATGAGAGTTGGTGTATTGTGAATTATTTTTATGAAGGACTAACACTTAGAGAGCATCAATTTGTTGAGATGATGTATAATGGTGAGTTCTTACAAAAAGACCCAAATGAGGCCATATAGTACTTAGATGACCTTGCTAAAAAAGCTCATACTTGAATTGGACCTAGCGCTTTTGATAGCACCAATAGGTCACGACCCAAAGCAAACTCTTCCAGTACAAGTATTTATCATCCTAGGGAGGAGGATAGTCTTAGAGCTAAGGTAGAGGCCCTTACTAGAGAACTTGAAACCTTGCGTGCTAAGAACTTAAATCCTACACATAATGTTGCTCGTGTTAAGTCCTCGGGACCTTGTTGTATGTGTGGTGGAATTGATCATCCAGAGCAAGAGTGTTCGACACTAGCTGAGATAAGGGAGGGTTTATGAGGAAAACTGTAATGTTTTAGGCGTGTATAAAAAGTCTCATGCTCGTTTATCTGATGCCTACAATCAAGGGTGGCAGAATCACCCCAATTTCAGCTAGAAATCTAAAAACTAACAACTTGCCCAGCCATCTAGAGCTTTCAATACACCTTCATATCAGTCCACATCTTCTAGGAACTTTTTAAAAGACTCGTAAAGGCACAGGTAAGACCAATCAGAAGTTTGATACTATGATCACTCAAGTGGTTGAGGAAAACAAAGATATAAAAAATAATATGTCTAAGTTGACTAATGCTTTAGTTGTAGTGGAACGTGAAAAGTTTCCAGCTCAGGCTCAACCAAATCCTAAGGGACAACATATGACTCAAACCTTAGTTTCAAAAGAAAACGAGTTTAAGAAAGTGAATGCCATCACTACTCAAAGTGGGAAGGTTATAGAACCAATCACCAAGTCTAAGGAGTCTAGGGAAAATGAAAAAGACTAGTAATTCTGAACAGAGTAGTCCTAGTGAAGAGGTAGTGGGAAACCTAGCTAGAGTGCCCTTTCCTCAAGTTCTCGAGCCTATCGTGATAAACTATTGGTCTATACAATGAGATCCTAGAGCACCTTAAGCAAGTAAAAATTAACCTACCTCTCTTGCATGTGATTGCCTAGGTTCCTACCTATGCTAAAGTCCTCAAAGACTTGTGTACTGGGAAAAGGAAGCATCATGTCAAGAAAATGTTTTCTTGACTAAGCAAGTGAGTGCGGTGATTGAGCAAAGGGTCCCACCAAAATATAAGGACCCTAGTTGTCCTACCATTTCTTGCATCGTTGGGAGCTGTGAGTTTGTATAAGCCCTCATTGATTTAGGAGCTAGTGTCAACCCCATGTCTTACGCTATTTATTTGTTGTTAGGCTTAGGTGAGATAAAACATACATCTGTAGTTTTACAACTGGCTGATCGGTCCACCATAAGACCTAGAGGAGTAGTTGAGGATGTTTTGGTATAAATTGACAAATTTTATTATCCTGTTGATTTTTTAGTTCTAGACTGGAAGGTTGATGTGAATGTTGATTCTAAAATACCTATCATTCTTGGTAGACCCTTCCTTGTCATAGCTAACGGTATTATAAATTGCAAGAATGGTTTAATGAAGTTGTGTTTTGAGAACATGACTTTAGATGCCTAGAGAGGGTGATGATTTCTATCAAACATACATTATTGATGCACTCACTCAGGAGGAAGCATCTACAACTGTTGATTTTGACCTTTTGAACTCTTTTCTCTTAAATTCTAAAAATCCAGCAAGTTGTAATAATGAGAAATATGCTAACAGTTGTGTTATTTTTACAGAATCTCAGAATTATGGGACATCATTATGGCAGCCCAAATTCAAAAAATTACCAGAAAGGAGTGGATGACAACAATCATCAAACATTGAAAGTCCCAAACAAGAGTTCAAACCACTGCCCTAAGGACTGAAACACGTGTTTCTTGGACTAGGTGATACTTTTCCTGTAATTATATCTTAAGAATTGAATTCTTTGCAAGGTGAGGAGCTTTTAAATATTCTGAATGAGCATAAATCTACATTAGGATCGACCATAACTAACATTAATGGTATTAATCCTTTAATTTCTTCACATAAGATTTACCTAAAAGATGGAACAAGTCCTAAAAGAGACCTACAACATAGGTTAAACACCACAATGAAAGAAGTTATGAAAAATGAGGTGTTAAAACTGTTAGATGCGTATATCATTTACCCAATTGCGAATAGTAAATAGGTTAGTCTACCATAAGTGGTCCCTAAAAAGTCAGGTGTCACATTGGTAAATAATGAATTAGGTGAATTACTTCCCACTAAGACAATGACTGGATGTCGTATGTACATTGATTATAGGAAGTTAAATACTGCCACGTACAAGGACTATTTTCCTCTTCCCTTTTTGGACCAAATTCTGGAGTGGGTGGGTGGCCATCCCTTTTACTGTTTCTTGGATGGTTATTCTGGTTATTATCAAATTGAAATAGCCTTAGCAGACCATGAAAATACCACATTTACTTGTCCTTTTGGTACCTCTGCATTTCGTAGGATGCCATTTGAATTATGTAACGCTCTTGCTACTTTTTAGAGATGCATGATGAGCATATTTAGAGACATGGTAGAAAATTGCATGAAAGTTTTCATCGATGACCTAACTATTTTTGGAACCTCTTTTGATGCATGCTTGTTGAATTTGAAGAGAGTTTTAACTCGGTGTGAGGAAAAGGGGTTAGTTTTGAATTGGGAGAAGTGCCATCTTATGGTACTTTCGGCATTGTCTTAGACATGTAATTTCGTCAAAAGGGATAGAGGTTGATAAATCCAAGATTGAATTAATATGTAAATTGCCTACACCCAAGACAACAAAAGATATTAGATCATTTCTTGGCCATGCCTATTTTTATAGGAGGTTTATACATAATTTTTCATCCATATCTAGACCATCATGTAACATCTTAGCCAAAGAGGCCACTTTTGAATGGACCCCAACTTGACAAGAGGTGTTTGAAACGCTAATTGACAAGCTAACTTCATCACCCATAATGCAACCACTTGATTCGACATTGCCATTTGAGATTATGTGTGATGCAAGTGATTATGCGGTAGGTGTTGTCCTTGGGCAACAAAAGGAATGTGAGCCTTCTTGTCATTTACTACGCTAGTAGGACTCTAAATAGTACTCAAATGAATTACATAGCTACTAAGAAAGAGTTATTAGTAATAATGCTAAGGCACGTTTAATACGGTGAATTTTGATTTTGTAAGAATTTGACATTACCATCAAAGATAAAAAAGGAGTGGAGAATGTGGTAGCAGACCATTTGTCAAGGCCAACTTTTGTGGACAACAGAAATCCCTTGCAAATTAAAGATTACTTTCGAGATGAGCATTTATTTTATGTTTCCTCTCTACCAATTTTTGGTCACATTGTAAATTACTTAGCACTGCAAGTGAAATTCCAGAAGAGTGGAATGTACAAGATAAGAGAGTTCATGATTGAGGTACATAAGTTTTATTAGGATTATCCATATCTATTTAAATACTATCCTGATCAAATTTTGAGACGATGTGTCCTTGATGAGGAAATACGAAGCATACTCAATTTTTGTCATACCCAAGCATGTGGAGGCCATTTTTCCATGAAAAAAACTGCTGCAAAAATTTTGTAATGCCTTTTTACTGGCCCACTTTGTTTAAAGATACCAATGTCTATTGTAGTTCTTGTGAGAGGTGTCAAAAGCCTGGTGCTTTGTCCAGGCGTAATATGATGCTTTTGAACCTCATTTTAGTGATAGAAATATTTGATTGTTTCCAACTTTTTTGGTTACTTATATATCATTGTGGTAGTATACTATGTGTGAAAATGGGTAGAGACACCAGCTTGTAAGGCTCATGATAATAAAACGGTTGTTAAATTTCTGAAAGAAAATGTCTTTTCTAGGTTGGCACACCACGAACTATTACTAGTTATAGAGGCACACACTTTTGCAACTGATGATTTGAAGCACTAATGAAAAGGTATGTAGTTGTTCACAAAATTTCTACTATTTATCACCCCAAACTAGTGGACAAGTAGAATTGGATAATAGGGAAATTTAAAAAAATTTGGAAAAAACTGTGAACTCCAATCATAAATATTGGTCTTTAAGACTAAATGATTCACTTTAGACTTACCATACAACTTTTAAGACTCCCTTAGGCATGTCACCTTATAGACTTATTTTTGGAAAGCCTTTCCATTTAACTATAGAGGTTGAGCACCAAGCCTATTAGACCATCAACCATTTTAACTTTGATCAAGAAAATGGAGGTAAGCTTAGGAAATTTCAGTTGACCGAGTTGGAGGAGTAAAGAAATGATGCATATGAGAATTATAAAATCTACAAGTCAAAAATGAAAGCATTTCATTATAAAAACATTGTTGAGAAAACACTTAAACCAAATCAAAATGTATACTTGTACGATTCTAGACTTCATAAGCACCTATGAAAATTTCGATCTAGGTGGACTGCCCCCTTTGTAGTGAAACAAATTTTTGAAAATGGGACAATTCAAATTGAGGATCCTAACGATAACAGAGTACTTAAAGTGAATGTGCAGTGTCTCAAGATAGTTCATGAACAATAGGTGCATGCAGTGGAAGTAATTCCTCTTGCATACCATATTTACCATACATGACATCATTCAGGTATGTCTTTCACTTTTCTTTTCTATATATTAGTATTTTCTAGGTTCGTTTTCATTTTCTACCTTTTTTTTTTTTTAAATTATTTTTTACTTTACTTATTGATTTTAAATTCTTCTCAGAGTGAGACCCCCATGTAAAAGTTAGTGATTAGTCAAGATTCTGTTTTGTGTCTTATCTATTTTATCACTCCATGCCACATCTAGAGGTGTCACTGTGATGTAGAACCTAATATAGATGGAAATAAGGAAGAAAAAAGGTGTAAAGAAGAGAAAAATTTGAAGGATAAGAAGAACTTAGGGAGAAGAAGATATCAATATTTTAATCTATCAATAATAGCCCGAATGCAATAAAATGTTACGTCCTATTCATATAGAACTTCAAGTAAATAACAATAATTCAAATGATAAAATCGCGTCTAGTAAAACCATTAAAACCTAAGTTAAGTTAAACTTATCTTCAATCCTAATCCTTTTGAAATCTAAGATCCCAATCCTTAATTCTCCATCACGCTGTATTTATGCAAAAAATGGAACAACAATTGTCCATAATGCCAATTTCTTCACATATCATTGGTGATTTTATTTTAGTTTCAATGAGGAGATTTAGCCCTTGTTTGACAACCATTAAAATAAATTTTTTGAAGAAAATGAGTTTTGGAATATTGATTTTTTTTTTTGGAGAATGTGTGGTTAAAAAGTTCGAAAAAAAAATTGGGTTAATTATTTGAATGGTCACTGAACTTTGCCTTGTGTTCTTACTTAAATAATTGAACTTAAAAATGTATCTTAATGGTCACTGGACTTTGTCCAGTGTTATTACTTCATAATTGAACTTAAAAATATATCTAAATGGTCACTTTATTATGCACCGTGTTAACAATCCATCATTCAAGTGAAAAAATCTGTTAGGTACAACAAAAGGCATCGACTTGAGTTATTAATGAGTAATACGGTGCATAATTCAGTGACGATTGAAATACATTTTTAAGTTCAGTTATTAAGTTATAGCATCTGACATAGTTCATTGACTATTGAGATATATTTTTAAGTTCAAGTCCCTCAAATCGACCATTGTTAAAGAAGAAATCAAAGAAAATGAAAAAAAAGAGGAAATGGAAAATAGGAGACCTATAAATCAAAGAAAAATAGAACTTTTGTAGATGTCCATTATGAAATAAATGGATGACATTAGTCTTCAACCGAAAATTTTGCTGCTCAAATGGAGGATATACGATGCTAGATTGGCTCTGAGTAATTTGCGGAGTCATTAAATCCCTGACTAGCATATTCCCTTCACTGGCAACTACCTCTTCACTAACTTGAATTATCGGGTTGTTCAGTTCATTGGCCATTTCTTGTTGTTTTTGGTTTTTTTTATTGTTGTGCTTCTCTTTGTCTACGATGAAAAGTGCGTTCGATTTTTGGATCAATTGATATCATTTCACCTATCTTTAACTTTGCATAAAAAGCCTGAAAGAGATAGTAGGAACACTAAAATAAATCGACATAGAAAAATTAAATAAAAGTACAAAAATCTTCGAATTAGTGCCAAGGTAACCGAGGTCCATTTGAGTTTCTTCTTTTTTTCCCTTCATTTTCTTTAGTTTCTTCTTTTACAGAGGTCGATTTGAGGGAAAAAATTGTTATTATTTAATAATTGAATTTAAAATGTATGTCAATCGTCAATGAACTATGTCAAGCTACTTCTTAATAACTGAACTTAAAACCGTTTGTTGAACCTAACTGATTTTCACATTTGAGTGATAGATGGATAACATGGTGCATAGTTCAGTAATGATATAGATATATTATAAGTTCAATTATGAAGTAGTAACACTTAACAAAGTACAGTGACAATTAAGATGCATTTTTAAGTTTTGTTATTAAGTAGTAACACTTGGCAAAGTTCTGTGACCATTCAAATAATTAACCCGAAAAAAGTTTTGGATTTACGTGCATAATATTTTATTGTAGAAATGTGTGATTAAAAATGAGTTTGAGGAAAAAGAGTTCTGGTTTAATGGTTGTCAGACAAGGGCTTATCCTATTTCTGAACCATTTAATTGTGTATTAGGATTGTGGCTGCATCTAATCCTGATTGCTTCTTCTCGTGGCTAGGAAAGGCTGATAATGGCGGCTGTCAAAAAGAGGCCGAAACGGATTGAAGTAGTAACACTTAACAAAGTTCAGTGACAATTAAGATGCATTTTTTAGTTTTGTTATTAAGTGGTAACGCTTGGCAAAGTTCTGTGACCATTCAAATAATTAACCCGAAAAAAGTTTTGGATTTACGTATAATATTTTATTGTAGAAATGTGTGATTAAAAATGAGTTTGAGGAAAAAGAGTTCTGTTTTAATGGTTGTCAGACAAGGGCTTATCCTATTTCTGAACCATTTAATTGTGTATTAGGATTGTGGCTGCATCTAATCCTGATTGCTTCTTCTCGTGGCTAGGAAAGGCTGATAATGGCGGCCAAACTTAGTTGTCTTGCCTTTTGAATGTTAAATGACTGGAATAACGAATTAAGAGAGTACTTATAGCAGTGTGTGAGATTGCTTGTACTGTTTGCCATCACATCTTTGCAACATGTTCTAAGTGGTGGTGCTCCTTCAGAATGGTTTGCGCTGAAGCTTTGATATGTTTGCCTCAACATGTTCTAAGTGGTGCTTCTCCTTCAGAATGGTTTGTGCTGAAGCTTTGTTATGTTTGCCTCATTTAATTCAACGAGGCCTGATCCGTGGCACTATTGTTTCTTTGACAGTTACACCCCCACCCTGAACTTGGTGTCTTGAACTTGTTTGGTTATTCCGTTTTTGTCGCTTAGTCTCTGTATCTTTGTTTGATTGTACCTGTTTAATCTGTTTATCTGCTGGGAGACCAGATATATTTGCACTCTATTAATTCAATGTGGATTAGCAAACTTCCTTGATCAATCTACAAAATTGATTGTTCATTTTTCATGCTTGATATTTTAGTTACTGAATGGGTCGATATGATTATACAGAGGTTCAGAAGTTCAGGGAAATTGGCAGAGAAGATGTCTCCGTTGATGAAGTGGTTCAGGATTTACCTTCAGAGTTCACTTCAATCAATCCAAAATTGTACGAAACAGCAAACTTGGACATGGATATTGAACTCGAGGACTTCTTTAAGCAAAAGATCGAAGCTGAGGTTGAATATCTGGTAATATCAAGAAATGCTCAGATGTTGAGAGTTGCTGCAGTGGATCTTATCACCCTTCTGGAAGAGCAAAATGCTAGGGCTTCGCAGCAAACCCGGATGCTGAACGAGCTTAGGGATACTGAAGACGTTCCAAGTGCTGCAGTGGATTCTGAAGACGTTCCAAGTGCTGATGAGACATTGAAGATGCAGAAAAGGGTATGTAAGTACACCTCATGTTTCTTCATACAGTTACTACTGTTGGTAATTGTACTCGGAGTCTTTATTTTCCAGTCATCGCCAAATAATGCCGGGATTGTTCCGACTTAAATTTTTTTGGAAAGTCTTCCTGTTTTCCCTTTTCTTTGTAAAATAGCGTTTGGACATTTTCAATGTGTAGTAATTATCCTCGAGAAGTAGATGTATAGATCAAGGTATTAGCTACATCTGTTGGTTTATTTTCATTTCATCGTGCAGTAGCTGATTCTACTGCATAGAACTTGTTTACTTTAATTTTATTGTAACTTTCTTTTTAATATGGTTTTTGGCCTTGTGTTTAAATGAGTTTCAATAGTAGGAGAAGAATGCTGAGCTCACAAGTATTAAAATTAATCTTGGAAAAATTATGTAAATGATTTATTGTCGTGTAAGAGACTATATTGGGTATGACTATACACAACTAGCAATGACAATCATTAAAAAATGACGGTTTTGTCGAATATACGTGTTAATATTACTCAGTTGTAATTCAATAAGTTACATAATACTAAAAATTTACGATGATAAATCAAATGAACGACTCTCATTCGTGTATATGCATTGTCCTGGCCACATTTAACCAGATTTTGTTCAATTTGATAATTACGCTTTAATTTCAATTGTGCAACTTTGATAAGATTTGTTACTTGGATTCGTTAAAATCGATAATGTGACAATAAAAATGATTGTTGTGAGATATTTATTTCATATAAGCGATTAATGATTGCGCGTGATGATTATTATCATTTGATTAATGACTCGTCATCAATTTATCGTGGAATTGGACGTAAGTATATAAATTGATATTAAATTAAAGTGTAATTATATGATAAAATAAAATAAATATATACTTATCTAATTGAAACTAAATGAAAGTATAATTATATCAAATAAAATTATTTCCCTTGGTCGAATTTCAAAGATTCAATCCTACTTTGCTTGACTTTGATTTTTTCACTTCAGTTGTGGTTCAATATAACATTATCTTGAAATTGAAGGATGCTTTTTTCATATTTACAATTATTATAATCGACAAAATTTATCATCAAATCAAACTNTAGTTTTGAGCTTTTGTTTTTCACTGTAAGCCTCCCTCATCATCAACGTTTTTCTCCCCTACCCTCATGCTTCTTCTTCTTCTCGTGTGTACTGTCTGTATGTAGGTTTATATATTTTTCTCCATGCAATCTATGTGTACCACCAAAATCAACCATGTATATATGTTCCACGAAATCAGCCTATTGCCTCCTCTCTCTCGTGCATATATGGATGAACCCTTGTGTATGTGTGAATATCTATGTGTATATATGTTTGTATGTATTCCAAGCACCACAGAACTTGATTGTAATTGGGTAGAATTTGATGGCTTCCGCTGGTAATCAGAACCCACCAGGCGGAGGTCGGTTTGATATGCTCCAATTAATGAAACCTTCTACTCCCCCACCACCCAATTCGACTACCACTGCAAACCCTAATCCCCAGAACCCCAATAGTAACATTAATACTAGCACTAGTAACCCGAATTTGATTTCTTCCCCTTTCCCACCCCCGTCATCCTCTTATCCTCCACCTACTGGCGGTGTTTCTGGCGGTGGGACATACTCATACGCACCTCAGAATTCCCCCTTTCAGTATTTCAGTCACCTTCCTATGTACAGTACTCCCAATCCTATGCCACCACGCCCGGACTTTGCTAACATGAACCCCCAGAGGTCTATGTCTTACCCCACACCCACCCTCCAACCTCAAGTTCAACCTCCTACTAGTCCACACCACCAGAATTTCCAAAACCCCGCAAATTCTCAAAACTCTAACAATCATGGGCCGAGACTGATGGCCTTGTTGAGCGCTCCGCCTTCCACTCTTGATGTCCCTCGGCAGCCTGTCATGCCAATGCCCCCAATCCACCCCACCTCCTCTGCGGGCTCTGATTTCTCGGTCCCTCAGAATGTGAACTCGTTGCCTTCGGGACCTAACCTTGGGATTCCGCATCAGGGTGCCATGATGCGGATGCCAAGCAGTAAGCTCCCCAAAGGGCGGCATTTGATTGGGGATCGTCTGGTTTATGATATAGATGTGAGGTTGCCTGGAGAGGTTCAGCCTCAACTTGAGGTTACTCCCATTACAAAGTATGGGTCTGATCCAGGTCTCGTTGTGGGCAGGCAGATTGCGGTTAACAAGAGTTATATATGTTATGGGCTCAAGTTGGGCGCCATCCGTGTGTTAAATATTAATACTGCTTTGAGATCATTGCTTAAGGGTCTATCTCAGGTTGGTTTTGCCTTAACAAGTGTGGTTTTGTCCTCTTTATTAATTAGTTGAAATGAGTTGTGGTTTTGTCCTCTTTATTAATTAGTTGAAATGAGTTATTTACTATTTTATTTAAGTGCTTATATACTAGATTTACTATGATTGATTTGGATCCGAATGCTCAACCTTGTGGTCAATCTGGCCTTGGGTTTCTATTGTTTTCTACTTGGTGCATTATGTTATTAATGGGCAACTAAAGGGTCATATAATACTTTGTTTTCCCTTTACCTTGGATTGAGAAGCAGGCCATCTATTCCAGAGTCTGAATATAACAGGGCGATCTAGTTTCAACTACTCGATAACAACTCGTAAATACAAATATATATTAATGTAGGTTCAGAGGTTCCTATTTTCCTGAATGACTGGAGATTTTTTTCTGCTTTTCTGGAAACATATGCCCATGTTGGTTGTTTTCTTTTCACAGTGCAATATGTCTCGATACATAAGTTTTATAATTGCAAGATCCTATAGTTCTCAACATGATGTTGTGCACAAATTTTTCACAAGTTTTGATAGGATAAATTCATCCGTTTTTTAGTCTGGTGAATATTTTTTTCTGTAATATAAGTTGGTATTGATAGGTGGTGAAAACATGGAATTGACATTATAATTTACAATGTGCTTGTGCACAAAGTGGTAATTTTGTAGGATGTGTCTTCTTTTAGTTGATATTTAAATTGGCATTCATGATTAACTTTAATTTATCTCTGGAGTAATATGTTTTCTTTCAGAGGGTCACAGACATGGATTTCTTTGCTGAGGATGTCCACCTTTTGGCTAGGTAGCCACCTTTTCAGTTGCTTTTGTGAATCCCATCCTTTGGTTTGTCTAATAGTAACATGTGTGTTATAGTGCAAGCATTGATGGCCGGATTTATGTGTGGAAAATTACCGAAGGTCCAGATGAAGAAGACAAGCCTCAAATTACTGGAAAGATTGTCATTGCCATTCAAATAACTGGAGAGTGGGAATCTGTTCATCCAAGAGTTTGTTGGCATTGTCATAAACAAGTATGCTAGCTTCCTATATCCACCCTTTTTAGTGTACCTCTGTTATATTCTTTCCTCTTTTGGCAGGTTATCCATCAATTTATTTGATGAATAATCTCATATGCTTTCTCATGCAGGAAGTTCTTGTGGTGGGAATTGGCAGGCATGTTTTGAAGATCGACACTACGAAAGTTGGAAAAGGAGAAGTGTTTTCAGCAGAAGAACCCCTCAAATGTCCCATTGATAAGTTAATTCATGGGATTCAACTAGTTGGTAGCCATGATGGAGACGTGACCGACTTGTCCATGTCCCAGTGGATGACCACTCGTTTGGTATCTGCTTCAGTAGATGGCACGGTTCGTCATACCTTTGGCCCTTAAGTCTCTCTGAAACTTGTTTTATGTCAAAACTCGTTGAACACTGATGGGGAGCAACACAGTGTGATTTTTACCCAGTTCTTAAAGCATCTATGTTTAGCTTATGCTATACATGTGGCTCAGGTAGTTATATTTGCATAGAATTAGCTTCAGATGTAGTTGATTGAAGTGAGCTCGAGCATTTAGGGGAATGGAACTTTTAATTTCTTAAAACTTTGTTGTGGAAATCGTGAAATTTAAATTTAGGGCGTTGTTGCAATCTGACCAGCAACTTGATGTTGATAAGATGTGAAGAGTAAGAAAATGGGGAAGATATCAAGATCCTAAGCGTAAATTGCATAGCTATTATAATGTTTAGCGCATTACAAATTGTAAAACATGGGTGGTGCATTGCTTTCTACAATTGCATTTTATATCTCAGTTCAACTTTTGGTTGCATTGAGTCACTTAGACATGATGAATTAACCTTCATTACTTATTATTTCACAAGTTCCATTTGCATACAATGTATAACAATTATTCTTCTGTTTGACAGCCTAGAGTTTATTGTTAATTTTGACCTGAGTATGTGTTGAAATCCCGAGATTGATT
>CAIGRF010221565.1:11933-43421 GCA_903798235.1 Fraxinus ornus | reverse complement strand
TCCGCCGACTGCTCCAATTCCGACGAATATTCCAACTTCGACGAATGTTAATATATTATAATATTAAGGTCACAAATCTGTGTAATTTGATCACAATTCAAAAAAATTTAGGTCACAACTTAAAAATTTAAAAGTCACAATTTATCAATCGATCACAAATCACAAAATTTATAAGTCACACTACTTATTTTATGACAAACATCACATTAATTGAACATAAATTATATTAAGGTCACAATTTGTTAAATTATTGGTCATAAATTAATAATTTTTAGGTCACACAGCATGTATTGATCACAATTTATTTAATTCATGGTCACACACCAACTAAATTATTGGTTTCAATCAACCAAAACATTTGTGACCACTACCACACTGCACAAATCCATCACTGCCGATAGCAAAAAGCAATATTAACCGACAGTTTGCGAAACCATAGACTCCCGCGCCACCAAAAAAACAACATCAACAGCATGCACCGACACCCCGCAGCGAACGAATCTACACAGATCCGTCACAACCTCCCCCACCACCATGGTCACCACCGCCAAAACCACCACGACAAGCAAATCAACCACCTAATAGCAAAAAAGCAACATCAACCGGCGGTTTGCGAAACCCTAGATTCCCTTGCCACAAAAATGAACGTCAACCGCATGCATCCACACCTCGCAGCGAACGGATCTACACAAATCCGTTAGCGTCAGAGCACACCAGTCACGACGGCAGTCGGTGGAGTCCAGACAGAAGAAACGAGAGGGTGAGTGAAGACGAGAGACAGAGGAGGGGAAGAAGCGTCGGCAGCGTGACGAGTGGAAGATGCGGTAGCGGTAGCGGCAGCGACAGCTTCTGAGCACATAGACGTGAGGGGAGGAGAGGAGAGAGCGGGGGAGGAGAGAAGAGGGAGGAGAGGAGACGGGGGGAGAGAGACGAATTTAGGTTTTTGATTTTGAGATGAAATTATTATTTGGGATTAAAATTTATAATTAGTAATTTAATTAGATATAAAAACCTGAGTTTTGAAAAGTCAAATTAGGAATCTGATTTATGCAAATGATAGTTTAAATACCGGTCTGGGTGTAATTCCCTCTAAAAAAAATTCAATATTTCAAAACTCATTTTGAACCACATATTTTTTTAATAGAAAAATAATACACGCAAATTCAAATTTTTTATTTTTATTTTATAATAACATATTTTCGATCCCATCACATCATAAAATGCATTTTCTTCTCGCATCTAACACCCCTTTAATTAACACTGTCTAGATGTTATGATGCATAAATTTCGTAAACAGCATGGGAAAGCGCACCATTCTTGAATGAGAAGTAAATCTTTTGTGTGTGTATATATATATATATATTCCACTCATTTATAAATTTCCCATTTCAATGACATATTATTATTGCTTTATCTTCAATCAGCCTTGACATGTCTCTTCAATTTAATATGCCCATCCTTCTCTTCACTTCCCTATAATTCAATATATATATTTTTAATCTCCTCTAAACATTTTATTTTTAAAGATGTATATATTGTCATCGAGAAATTCCTTTAGTGTAGGTTTATCTTTTAACAAAAAATATGATATGCGATATTTAATAAATTATTTGAATTTAAGATATATGTGTGCTGTGACATAATAAGGCAAACCATTGAATATATATTATTGGTCAGTCTATATAAATATTTTACGTTAGTGCTTGTTGATATGTCGAATATAGTTATATTTGGAATTGTATCTTTTAGTTCTTTCGTAACAATTTGAGTATACAGATAAAATGGTCGAGCTGTACACGCAATAAGTAACGAAAGCACGAAAGATTATATTTAACTTGTAACGTATACCATTGAAGAGAGAATCATACTTCACTCTAGTCACCAAAAGATATATATATATATTTTTTTAAAAAAGCGCACGCACACACACACATATATATTCGAACTTTTTTTATCGATAAATGTAATTTGTATTGATCAAAAATCCTGTACAAGTACAACGAAGATACCCGATCAAACCAAGATTATGTATGTATACAAGTAAACAAGCATACACAGACAAACAAAATAAAAAAATGTACAAACGACTAGATCTAACGACCTAATGCCATAGACTCATAATGAATCAAAACATGCAGATACAAAAAAAACATAATTTTGTACGTGTGTTTTAATCCGTCTAACAATGCTATCAACTTGTAGTTCTCAAAAAATTTCGTGTTTCGTGTCGTCCAAAAGTAGTAAACGATGCTAGCAAGTGCAATTCGCTTCGTCTTACTTTGTCAAGATGTGCCTCAAACCTCTTTTTTGGGTTTGTGGGTGTTAAGAGTGTTGAAATGGATGGTCGCTCATACTCACACACGAAAAGCACGATCTAGGCCAAACCCAACTTTACAGCATTTCAAAAACTTTACAGCCCACAGTGTGGACGGTACCCGGGGGGTGGGGGGTGGGGGTAGTAGTATGTCAGCCATACTATAAAAACGGACTTTATAATCGAGTCGTGTTGGGACACACCTCTAGTTGGGGAGGAACAAAAATTGAGAAAGTAAAGAGATGGTATGACGTTAATTCCATGTTGCTTTACTTAAATTCGACAAAATAACCATGTGCTAAGCCACTAGGTCATCTCAAAATCGAGATCTGCCAGAACGTGCATCTAGTTGGGGTTGAACAAAAAGTGAGGGGGAAAAGAGATGAGGTAAGAATAAATCCACAATAATTCTACAAATAGATCGATAAAGTAGTACACGTGCCTTGAGAAATCCTATGGCATTAGTTATTCAATCCAATCATTATGTCAAATCTTTAATCCTAATCAATACATGCAGGCAGGCAGGCAAGATATGACTAAACAACTCTCTTATCTCTTATTGGTATTAACATAATTATATAATAAAACTGAGCAACAATGTCCAAACACATTTGAATCAATTAATGTGGCTGATTGCATCTTCCATTGGCAATATCTTTCTGTTAGCATTCATAGTACATGATTCCACCATGATGCTCAGCATTTCTATAAATGGGAACACTAAACCAGTTTGATGGGTTTTGGTCTTGTTCGATTCTTGCCTTATACATGGAACTACTTGGTTCTACCTATAAAATCTAGAATTTCAATCGATTTGGTTGCGAGGAAAACCAGTTTTTGCCCACCCTTACTTTTTGATTGCATTATTTTTGGAAAGTTGTATTTGCAGCTATTAAGAATTGGATCTCATCTTAAAATGTCAAGAGAAATCTAATCTTTTATAACTTGATTTATATTTTCATTTTTATTCGAAGTGGATTTTATCCCTTAATATACCCCTACAAGATGGTAGCTCGTTTGAGCACACAAATTTTGAAATTCGTGTGCTCATTTCTTGAATCTTTGAAATTTGTGTGGAATCATTCGTTGGAACTTCTGATAGCATATCAAGATTTGAGATTCCATTTTAAAAGATCAACTTTATTAAAATGAGTAGTCCAATCATTTATAAGTTGTTTTTATCTTTAATTAATGTGAAATTTTATTCCTTAAGATCAAAATCATTTTTTTTAATTCAATGTCCAACATGTAATGGGTAATGGTGACGAGACCTATACTAATGACAAGTCTTCAACAAATATATATATATATATATTAATTTTTCTTTTCCTTCTAATTACTTGCAGCACGAGCCTTTCGGGTGTACCCAGTACCCACTAAGAACAAGAATCCTAATCACACTGACACGGATGGCCACATGACATTCCTAGTCAGGACCAAAATCCTATGTGGCCCTAATGAACAAATATATGTGGTGATCCAATCATATCTTCATTTACAAAATCAACTCTACAAAGTAGCCCTACCAATCCACCCAATATAATATACCTCATAACACAGTTCATAGTTTGGGATATTTCTCAGAGAGGAAAGCAAACGTAGTTTATAGTTAGGCTCTACCTATCATGAAATTTAAATGAACCTATAATTATGAGTGATGCTTGGTGTACATAATTTGGGTTACATAGAGAGATGTTTGTTGTACATAATTTGATGTACATAACGGTGTCCATACACTCACATAGGGTGAGATCCGCTTGAATAAAATATTCGAGTGGACCTCACCCTTGTGAGAATATGGACACCATTATGTAACCCAAATTATATGTACAAGTAGAGTTATCCTATAATTATTCATCACATAAAGAATTCCACAATCATAAGTATCGGCTTCCAGACATCGTGAAGCTACAGCCGAATTAGTTTTAATGAATCAAAAGCCTAGTTCTCAAACTATGATCAAATGGCAAGATTGGTATGGTAGACAAACTTGAATTTGTTGGATTTTTTTTTTTTTAAAGATATAAAATTGGTTAAGTATAAAATCATGGAAAAGTAACTTTCGTATAAATTTTGGCCAAATATTCGCACTTGATCCCATAAATAAATAGACTAATTTGTTCTACTTATCTAGTAGATCGTCGGGGTATATATTTGAAATCTCAAAATCAATTCCCGATGAATGAGAAATTTCGATCCAAAATTGGAAAGAGGAGGAAAAACTGGTCCATAACTTGCCTAACTCTACTACTTGACTAGTGCTTGAGCAGTGAGCTAGCGGTAAGACTGTCGCTCGAACGACAAGTCTATGCATAAAATAACATCGCTGACATTCGAGCTACGCGCCAGTGGTAGGGTAGCAACAAAATGAGTTACAACCCTTCGTGAAGGCCGGTGAGTTTTGTAGCGTATCTCTTCACTTACACTCTCTTCTCTTCTATAAAAGACCTTTGGGGCGTTCATTATTTCATCCCAATGATATGTATTCATAGCATAACATAAAAATTCATCTTTTCTTAGCCGAAATTTTGTATAAAAATGTTATTTTTCCATTTCATTTGAAAGGAGTACAAAAACTATCTTTTGATTCGTTGTTCTTGTGTTTTTGGAGTGCTAAAAACACAAGGAGGTAGTTGTTGTTTATTGAGAGTTGACTGTCATCATCCGTAAGTACCGTAGCGGGACAAGATCGACTTGAGGACATAAAATTCAACTCTTACCTCGACTTTGCATCAATTACTTTCATCCATTTCTTGGTTATTGTTTTGTTGGTGCTTTACAGCCATTTGGTTGGAGATTCCTTATTTTGTCCAAATTTGGTAAGATTGATTCATTGAAGTTATCACTCGAATTCATTTTACCAACTACAAAATTCAGGACACTGCTAACAACTCCAAGCAAGGCCACATGAATTCATGGCAGATGGAACAATACCCACATGTGGGACTCAGAAGTCAGAGCCCACTCATATCATACAATGTCGACAGAGGTTGTCCAACCATAGTTTTGTAGCTTTCTCCATGTTTTTCTCTGCTCAACTCCATCCTAGACTGTAGACTCTTCTAGGAACCCTGTTTTTGGGATAAAACAAGGCTATATCAATCATTTTCCTTACAAGACTAGACCACCCATTTTTGGGAAAAAAACTATTACTTCTTAATCAACGCCTCGAAAGAGAGTTTCAAGATGAAGGTGAGTCCAAAATCTTCTAAATTTGGTGTTAACCATATGCATATCTTTCTAACTATGTTATTTGATGCAGTTACTAGGTTGGATGCATCGTAACTCAAGGCAGAACTACAATGAACCAACGAAGAATTTCATAATAGGTAACATGTATAAACATACATCTCAAGGCTAAATACAACTTTAAGACTGAATAATCAAACTTTGTTAAACACACTCCTGCCACCCTCTCCCTCTCCCCCTCCCAGCCCCACATTCCAGGTTATCTGCCCAAGGTCCATATTTAGTTTTAGAATTATTTAAAAAAGGGCCGACATTTTGTATGTCTAAAATCTGAACTAATGAATGCATTATTTCATTTCTGATTTCAGGAAACCCCTCCACTTGCTTCTCAGGACAGGTGTTTTTCGATGGAAAAAAACACTACGTGGAAACAGCCCATACTTATTCATGCTCAGGGCATCCTGACAAAGCGGAAACGGTGTTTCAAGAAGAATCATCTGAGCCATTTGCGTTTCTTGCTATTGGAACTTTTGGTTCAGAACTGATGGATACAGACCCCCCAACACCCACATTTCCTATGCCTTTTAAGAACGTAACAACCAATGAACAGACAGAGATAGGAGAGAACGATCCAAAGCTTATAAACTATGAGCTAGAGAAGTTTCTTGAAGTTGAAGCTGAAGAGATTGGGGATGATTCATCACAAAGGAGCAGTCTAGCGAGCATCATAACCATCTGTAACGAAGGGATTGAAGGTGCAGATTCTGAAGCCTATGCAAATACTGTTGCATTTCCTCTGCAAAATTCTCTCTTTGGCTCATCAATTCATGAGCTGGCTCGTGTAAGGGTAGAACCAGATAAAGAGAAAGCATCATTTGAGAAGCTTTTTAAGAAATATAAGATAGTCGATGACAATCCTAAAGGGAAACATGAAGGATTCGAGAAACGAGCCAAGGGAAATTATGTAAAGCATTTAATAAAGAAGATGATGAAGAAGCTCCATTCTACATCTAAAAGTAATACTGTTTCTTCTATTGGAGATGCTACTAAATCGACTTCAATTACGAAGAAACTCCCAAAGGTAAGTAAGTTGTTAACGCATGTTTTATACTCAGTACCAATAACAAACAAGATTTTGACTTCCCTTTATACTTATGGCATTTTTGGTAGGGGTTTTAATCCAATTAAAATTGAAAATATAGCCGTTATTAGGTCTCACTCGTCTAATAAAAATCAACAATAACGGTTAATTTTTCAATTTTAATCCGATTTTAATCTCTACCTAACACGCTCATATTGTGTCCAAAGCTATCAAATTCAATATACCAAATAAGTTATTTTTGAATATCCAATACCCTAATCTAGGACTGAGCGTCCGGTAGGTAGATCTAGGTATTTCAATATCCAATACTACCCATTATACTTTGGATTTTCGTAAATGAAACCGTTTGGGCACATCTAATTAACTAAACTCAAATCCTAATCTGAACCCGATGAATCTGAGGAATTGGGGTTTGAGTTCGATTCTACCTATAACATATTTTTAAGAAATTGTTAGTTGACAATACACATTATCTTCTTAATATCTAGCATAAATAGAAAAATTAAAAATGCCACCAAATACATATTTCAACACTTTCTTAATCCACTATAAATATGATGCTAAATAGCATCAAATATCTAGAATAATAGCATCTAATTTCGACTGTATCTCTGCATGTGACATCCTCAAGAAGGGTTTGTGGGACGGGTAGCACATAACGTGCAATCAAAAGTAGCTACAAACAAGAGCAATATGCATTATTCAAATGAATGAAATATGAATGATTAAGATATTTATTACTTGTGTCTAGCAAGCTTGCTTTTTGTTGTGCTGAGTCGCGTGGCTGTGTGAATAAATTATAAAAAAAATAAAAAACTTATAGAAAATGACAAATTTGATTGTAGAGTGGGGCACTAACGGCTTCAGTTCAAGAACAAAGAACCATCCAGGGCCTGATCGGTTCTCTATTCTTGATTTTGGCTCCTAATTTTCTTGAAATTGGACTGGAACCTCCGATTCCTCTTTGAATGTTTGTAAACACTAGCTCATAAAAAATATAAATTAACTCTAAAAATAAATACATAATCTCAGTCTAAAACTTGAATGCATGCTGACAACTATCAGGAAAAACTGAAGCTATAGGTTTTTCAATTCTCGTTTAATTTTGTTGCATGCAGGGACTAAAAGTATTCCACAAGAAGGTTCACCCTGAAGGATTAGTGACCGGAAAACAGTTCAAGTTGCAAAAAGATGTGGCCAAAAACATTTCCCATGAACATGAAGGTGACATTCAGATTGAAAAGGACAACGGAAAGAGGTTTTCTCAAATGGCTAACATAAAGCAATACAAACAGAACGCTATGAAACTATCCTCAAACGGTAAAAGCAATGGTGCTTCGACGGTGAATAGTGAGAACTGGATCAGAACAGATGCTGAGTGTAAGTAATAGTCGTATGCATTCTCTTTCTGACGCATTAATCTTTTAGATGACTTAATTTAACCTGACAAAAAGAGCTGGATCAAATCTCGGTGGCACAAAATTTGTGCACTTGACAGTCAAGCCTTTAATAAAAAAATCGTATCCTGCCTACACACGAAAAGGCATGTTCGAAAATAAAATTTTAAATAATAGATGTGTCTCATCTCTAACAATTTAAACTCTAGATGAGATTGTTCAACACTTCTTTCACTCTTTCTTGTGTTTGCACTGCAGACTTGGTCTTGGAGCTATAGAAGAAAAAATGCTTGAAGCAAACATAAGCCGGTCTCTGACATCCGTCAAGTATGTCTACGAGAAGTTTGATAAGCTGTTGTATATTATAGAAGCTTTTGCTGTCGAGTGAATTCAAATGTTTAATAAAAATAATATAGGACCTTCCTATATATCTATCTATCTACATAAGCTTTCTAGATATATTTCTTTCTGCCAAACATTTCCATGTTTTAACTGTCGAGTAAATGTTGGAAAAATGTAAAGTGTGTGTGTGTGTGTTTATGTTAAAATCATGTATGTTTTATTTTGGATAATTAGCACAAAACGTCTATACCTTTTAATATTATTGTGTAAAATATCTATATTTTTCATTTTTGACATTTTCACCCTTATTTTCACATTTCATCGTGGAAATTATCATTTTCATCCATTTTCTCAATTAAAAGTTATGAAATGAGGAATATACCCTCCTATTTAAATAAATAAAAAAAAAAGAACTCATTACAATTATAGTCCCAAATTTTCAAAAAATTACAAATTAGTCACAAACATGGAAATAGAGCTTACTAATTTGCTTGATTAGAAAAATGGGGTTGTAAATTTTGATTGTGTGGATTTGTTGATGTTGCAAGACCATGAATAGGTGCACCCTGATGAGTATAATCGACCAGTATGATGGAAAGGGTATGTGTTGATATATAACTCAAAAATGACTAACCACGAGGGGATGAACTGGTTATTAAAACTTTTTCGAAAAAATTAATTAAAATTCAAGCAAGTAAAGACTAAATAGATAAACTCAAATAATAAGCGCAAATATAAATGCGATAAGTACGAGGGGAAATATGATGCAATCAATATAATTGTGAAGATTCGATCTAAAAAAATTATCTACGTCCTCCGTTAGTAAGCTCTCCGGCACGTACAAGACCTTTTCACTATATTGATTGACTTGTGGTGTAATCTAATCATATACAATGCTTTCAATGACTTACAAATAAGGAGTATCGATTCTTATACAATATTGAGTTTTATGATATCTCAACATGACCCACAAATTTAAAGGAATTTGATTTTACAATTTAAAACTTCTCTCTTAATAAATGATATGATCAAATTAAGTACCAAAAAAGAAATAGGTTAACACTTCAATAAATAGTAATAAATAAAACTCAGGTGTCTAGGTGAAAAAAATTTTGAGGGGTAGAATGATTTTCAAAAGTTAATTCAATCAAAAAAATTTCAAAGTAAATGATTTGATAAAGATAAATAAGATGTATGAATAATATAGTTTTGCTAAAGAATATCTCACTTAAATGCTTTCAAAAAGTGTTGTATTGAATCATGGGCGGACCTGCACAGGGGCCTACAGGGGCAGGTGCCCCTGTAGTTTTTGAGGGAATTTTTTTTTTTTTTAAAGGAAAAAAAATATAAAAAAATCTAAAACATAAAACATACCTTACCTTACCGTCCTTACCATTACTCTCGTCTCGTCTCTCTAGTCTCTACTTCTCGATTTTAGGTTCTCTACTCTACTCTCTCCCGCGGCCGCGAGCGAGCACCGATTTCTTCCCCTTCTCCTCTCCTCTCTTCCAAAAAAAATCTGTAACCTTACCTACCGCGTACCGGCATTCTTAGAAACTCATTTCTCCAGTCCCACACACGTTCCGCGTTCGGTATTCCGTTTTCGAGCTCCGCCCGTTCCAAGCTACCACTCCCGTCGCACACTCGCACTGATCCAGTGCTCCGTCACAGACTCACAGACGAGGCAAGTTCCGATTTTTCTTCCTTCTAATTTATTAGTTGTTTCTAGCTAGTGGCTTTATTTAGGGATTTTGATTTCATTTATGGGTGATTTGTGAAGCTTTATATGCTGCAATTGTGATTTATATGCTGCAATTGTGATTTCAGATTTGTGATGCTCTACTTAGGGAGTTAGCATTTATGAATTGGGGATTGTGATTTATTGGCGATTTGTGAAGCTTTATTATATGTTGCAAGCCTGCAATTGTGATTTATATGTTGCAATTGTGATTTGTGAAGCTTCATACTTTAGGCATATCTTTTATGGGCATTTTTTCGTCACTTTGTGAATGTTAGATTGTGCCCCCCTAGTTTTTTAAGTCTGCGTCCGCCTCTGTATTGAATGCAAAGTGAAATGTATTTATAACAGTCAAAACGTCAAAATTTCTGACCAACTGAACGACCCATTCAGACGTCAGAATATTGAACCGGATAACCCAACTAGTCATTGTGCATCAAGATTCAGAACAGTTAAAAATTCGACCTTGGACGAACCGAACGTCCGCTTGGACAATATTTTCACGAATTTTTCTTTCTTGATTATTTTGAAAATGTAGACTTTTGAATGACGTATTTACTTAATTTTTCAAGATATTTGTATTATGTTGAAATTTTTACTTTTTGAAAAATAATTTATGCAAGCGTTTATATGAAATACTTTTTCTCATGCATAAAAATTTATCTTTTAAGCTTTTCATTGCTAAAGATTAAAATATTTTACATTTACATATGAATCCACGACATCTAAATCTAATATCTTCGATCGATTTAACTTGAATGCTCAATTTGTTCTTGTCTTTGATTGATTTGACGTGAATGTTAGGCTTCTATCTCAAGTTTCATTGATCATCAATTGCGAGTCCTTTGGTAACAATTTTTTTTTTATCTCCAATAGATCAACTTTACAACAATAGTTATGAAGACTCGAATTCAAATGTTAGAGATAAAAAAACAATTTGTTTGTTATAATCAAAACATGAGGTCAACATGGGTCTCATTGGAGACGGTGATGCAATCGGGTTTTGTGTTAACAAGTTGCTGATTTTAGCCATCGATTCCGACCAAATCTGATGGCGTTAGGGCTGGTGGCGTTAGTGGTACGTGTAAAGGGAAGTGAGGGTTGTCCAATGATATGGAGTTCTCGCAGTTTGAGTGGTGGTTGGCCTAAGTTTTTGGTGTTTCTTGGTTTTGATTTTTAATTATATATTTGTGACTCATTTGTAATTTATTGAAAATTAAGGATTATGATTGCAATTATTTCTTTATTTTTCTTTTTGTTTTATTTAAATAGGAGTGTATATTTGTCATTTCACAATTTTTAATTTAGAAAATTGATGAAAATGATGATTTCCACAATGAAAGGTGGAAATAATGGTGAAAATATCAAAAAATGAAAAGTGGAGACGTTTTGCACAATAATATTGAAAGATAAGGACTTTTTGTGATGAGTAAGTGAAAACATGCCCAAAATTTTACATAATCATAAATGAATTAAAAACAAGATAAATATGTTTGATTTAATCAATCAATATTTATGATAATGTTGAGAGCATGTTGAACTGTTAATATTACAGTGGACATCAAATTACCAAAAGATCAAGAAAAAGTTGGGAAAATTAGGCCCCATACTCTAAAAAGTATCCCAATTAGATTAATACTCTTAATTAATTAAACATCACCTAAACTTGTATTAATTACGTTCTAAATTAAAACAAAACTCCAAAATCCCAAAATCCAACTGAGTACTGATATCACAAATGCCTTGCACGCTACAACTTCAGTTGCGATGATGCCGCTACAATGGTGATGGTAGCTGCACCGATCAGGTCCAAGTTTCTGCTTTTGATGTTTTGTCGATGAGGGATGGTGTGGTGATGTCGATTGGAATAGCCGACGGTAGATTGGGTTTTGGTCGGCTGGGTGTGTGGCAGTGGACAAACTACTAAACTTATGTAGACGATTGAGGTGCCAAGACGAGGGTGGTCGAAATTTGAGGTTGATTTAAGTTGCTCGCTAAAAATGTTTTCTCAGGGTATATGGAAAGACCTTCTCCAAGTGCATTGTGTGAGTGATGCCGTGAAAATGAATTTCTCAAAAAAAAAAAAAAAAAAATTAGACTTCAAAAGCACCCTGCAAAAATCAAAAGTTAAGAAGATAATTAGAAAAATACGTACATCAGTAGAAAGGCTAATTGCAGAGGAACAGTGGAAGTAATGGAATTGTAGAAGGGTAATTATCAAATTATGAACTTCTCCTATGGATTGAACATTCAGAATTTCAAAGTTTTCTTAGTTTTTGGTGGGTATTGGAGAAAGTAGGCAGAAATGGTTTTGGAGCCGTGTGATATTGAAGTGGTGTGGATTTGGATTTCCTGGTTAAGCCATTTCAAGCAATATTATCTGATGAAAACAATACAGATACAAACTTTAATCCGTATTTTGCACAGAAAGATCTTATTCTTGGCGGATTGAGAAATGGCTTGTGAGTGTGTATGATGGTGTATGTATATATAGCAGGGGGTGGGTTGGAGTTGGGTACTAGGTGTTTCAGTGAACGAATAGGTGAAGAAGAAACAATTGAGGGACCAAACTAAGAAAAGATGGTTGCAAAATGCCAAAATCAATTATTTTTTCAAGAAAGTGTGGGCTTGATTAGAAATTTTGTCACCGTCTTTAGCAATAGAGTTTGATTTTAACTATGTTTTATTAGTTTTAATAAATTAGGATTTTGTTGATGAGTTTGTATTAGATTAGTTTCAACAGATTCTCGCACTTTTCTCTATTATTCTGTGTGTTGAGTACTACATCAATTTGGTATAAAATGATATAATTTAAGGTTTTAACTAATATTTTGTCACTCTTTTTTAAATGGTTGTCACTTTTTTTTTTGTCAAATTTTTTAATGGTATTTGTCACTTTCTTGAATATGTTCGCGTTTGAGATCTTTTTTTCTATTTTATGTGTATAGTTTTTGTGTTTAGGCTTTGGTATGTTAATAGTAATAGTGGTGGCGAGTGAGAAAGCGCAGGAATAGCGTTGTGTCGTTGGTTGAGTTGGTGGGTGGTGGTGGTTATAAATTGATTTAAAGATACTTGACATTTTGATTGTGGTTTTTCAGTGAACTAACTTAAAGGTACTCAACGGTGAACGAATAAAGGTACCCAAAAATGTAACCATTTCAATGTCACTTTTTTCTTGTTATTTTCTTAAAATTTATATCATTTTTTTTTTATAACAAACATCATTTTTAATAAAAGTTGTATATCACATTTTAGGCAATAACAGTGTTTTTGAATTTCGTCACTTTTGAGCGTGTCACTTTTTTTTTTAATTTGTGTCACTTTTTTAAAAAATTTCGTCACTTTTTTGAGTTTATCAATTTTTTTGAATTGTCGCTTTTTTAATCTGTATAACTTTTAATTTGTGTCACTTTTTTGAGTTCGTCACTTTTATTAAAATTTGTCATTTTTTTTAGTATTTATCACTTTTTCAGTCACCTTCTTGATTTCAATCACGTTTTTTAGTGTTTCACTTTTTTGAGTTTGTATAACTTTTTGAGAATGTCACTTTTTATTTAGTTCTGTCACCTTTTTTGAGTTTCAATTTTTATAAAAAAAAGTTTGTCACTTTTTCATTTTACACAATATTTTTTGCTTCCTAAAAATCTTTCATATGTTTTTTCAAAACACCCTTAATTTTAAGGGTATTTTTGTAAGTACCCAAAAAAGTTCAAAATATTCATATTGGGCCATGTCCACATATCCCAGATATAATCGGAGGTCCAATAAATCCAACTTTTGGACACAAATACACAGCACTTTATACCAGACATCCGAATAAAAAAGGTTTTGAGTTTTCAAATTTCTATGCACTGCAGCCTCCTTGAAGAAAGGCACGTGAACTTGGGAGCACATTCATTTTTCATTTACTTTTTCATTTTGGAGAGACCCACAAGTCCAAAAACAAGGAAAAAGGTTTGCTTGTTCTATTTTCAAAAATGTTTTAGGAATACAAAAACATAAACAATGCCGAAAACATAAAACAATATTTCAGTGTTCCAATGTTTTCTATAACAGTGAAATGTTTGTAAGCATTAAATTGTAATAAACCTCTAATAGATAACGAGATAGTAAAAAGAATTCATAAAGTCAGTTAAAAAGAAATTTATTTCATTGTTGTTTGTGCAGCGCAGCGTTTTCACTAAAAGTGTAACGTCCCGATAATTTTTGAATAGAATTTAATTATTATATATGCTATATTTTTATTATTTTGAAATGTTGGGGGGACTAAAGTGATATATGTATTAACTTCAAATTTGGTGCTAAATATTTAGATATTGTTAAAGCGACGAAAAGTATATCGATATGAGACTCGTTGGATAGCTTGTAATTAATCGTGTATATTAAGCTCAAGAAAAAGTTAATTTGAAAAAGTTAGTCTCAAGATATTACAGTTCAAAGAAATTGTAATTTATTAGTTTTTAAATCAAATTGAATTTGGATGAATGGTAGCCACATGTATCTAAAGATGAATATGAAATAATATTTTTTTATTGGATTAGAATTTTATTTGAAGTAAAAGCTGTATATGATCATGTCTCTCTATTATAATGAAATACAATTATTAGATTCTAGACCCTATATATACCCCCACAAAAGTATTATACCACATAAATTTAGAGTGCCACGGCATATAGATACTTGGATTTTGGATTTGGAGAGTGATTTTTGGATTTTGTTTTCAAATGTTCTTCTCATCAAATTAAGGTGAGATACTTTTGTGCAAATAGTTTGTATCCTTATACTTTTAGAAATAATGAAGTTCGACCCAAATTACATTTAGAGGAGGGAAAATAGGTGATTAAGCGGAATTAAAAATTAATAATTAAATAGCAACAAGTCATTTTTAATTATTTCTAGATGATTAATGAAACAGTCCAATTTTCCTATGTTAAATTACTGCAGTTAAATGAAAAAAGTGACAACACGCAGAATGATCACAGAGAAACCCCAACTGGGTAAAACTCCGGCCACTTTGCCAGTAAAAAATCCACTATAACGAATTTTGAACTTACAGTCCTCCTGACATGACTATCATTAGTACTATCTGACCTCATAAATGCAATTCCAACTGTCCTACTGGATTGCGTGCTCCTGCACCAATTTTCGTCTGCAATTTTCAAAGCCCTCCTAGATTGCGTGCTCCTCCACCAACTCTGACCTTATGAATTCTTTTATCTCATGTGGATCAACGAAAAATTCTGCATTCTCCAACAATTGGAACTCCAGTCACCTTCTCTTGATCTTCAGAACTCTAACAAATGTTTAGAAAGTAGTAGTTTGATATTTGGATCATATGTATTTGATGTTTTCACCACAAAAAATCAATCAAACTGTGAAGTTTGAAAGCTTATAGATCATTTTGATGGAGAGAATATGAAGTAATCTATGTTTTCTCAATGTTCAAATTTCTCAAAAACGTTCAAAGACTTTCTGGTATTTATAATGTAGATTTACGGTTGAATAGGTCGGACAAAAAACCTTAAAATTTGAATTAAAATTCTCCGGATAACCATGTCGCTTAAGCGAGAGTTTAGCGACAGGCAAGCGACGGGTTGTCACTCAAGCCAAGGTAAGACGGCAGGCGGGCAACATTTGACGCATGAGTAAAGTCATGGTGACAGTCTAACGAAATTGAGGCGCCAATTTTTCCTTCTTTCAATTATCGAACCTTAGACCTAATGCAACTCAATTTATAATATTTGTAACTCACTCCTTGACTTTTACAACATATTATTTCTAGTCATATTTGTTCACAGACTTGCCAATTACATTAAAAATCGAACAAGCTCCCCCTTTGACATTCTGTAACAAAACTACAAATCTAAAGTCTTGCCAATTACATTAAAAATCGAACAAGCTCCCCCTTTGACATTCAGTAACAAAACTACAAATCTAAAGGCAAGGTAGTAAAAAAAAAAGTTAAAAACACAACACAACTACTACCAAACCAACTGTCTTGGCTAAACTGGGCTTTTCCTTTCTCAAAACATGTTTCCTAACAACTCAAATACACAATATAAAAGCACGTGAATCAGGAAATAATAGAACCAATAAACACATGATATCAACACTAGCTAAATTGAGACGTAACACTAATGTCATCCAAATACCAACAAAAACATTAGCATCACAAAAACATTAAAAACTCAAACAGTTAAGTAGATATGTAATGAAATACAATGCAATCAATAAATCTCATGCTACTTCACTACAAATGTTAAAAAAAAAAAAAAAAAACTTTATCAATCATTCATTTCATTCTCCCCATTTTTGTCACAAATGACAAGGGACCGATAATTAACATATGATATCTCAAAAATGCAGTTGCTAGCAGGCACAAGTATAATCAATGGTCAATAATCCTTCACACTTACGTAATTCAAGTTATCATGGAGTAAATTGTATAAGTGACCCATAAGTGTAAATCTTTCCTAAGTAGGATTCCAAATTTTAATTTTATGAGAAAGGACACGATAAGCATCACTGTCAATAAGTGTGTTCCTCTACTTATTAAAGTCAAACCTTTTAAAGCATATTAGAACCTATAAGGAAAAGCTCATTTTATATGAATATTTTCTTTTCTCCCCTGACTTGAGCATATTTTATTTTCACATCTTTCAATATTTTAAACTCATTATTATATTTTATATCTTAAGTGTATGCTCTTCTCCATTAAGCGACGAAAAGGACCCTTGTAGCGAGCTTTAAATAGGTTAACACAAGTCAGTTGACCATAGACACCAGTTTATGAGAAACCCTGCTAGTTTAATTGCTTGAGTTAAACAGGCTTCGAAGAAGAACATAAGATATTGAGCTTTTTATTATCGGGGATAGCCGTGAGTTTAGGTCTAATAAATAAGGTCAATTCATGTTCAAATGCACATTACTAACATGTGGTTGCCATCTCAAATCTCAGACACGCGATAGAGCCCACTAACAATATCATAGTGTGTGCAGTGTAGATAGTGCATGAAGATATTTATACTTAGTACTCCATAATAACCTAAGCCAGCAATAGAAGCTATGTTACATCTCATGGATGAAACAGATGCTTGATCACAATAAACAAATTCAAGTATATTATATATTAGGGTAATTAGTACACAACGTCTTCACCTTTCATTGTTATTGTGGAAAATGTCAATACCTTTCATTTTTTTGCATTTTCACCCTTATTTTCACATTTTCATTACGTAAAAGGTTATTTTCACCTATTTTTCTCAATTAAAAACTATGAAATGACGGATATACCCCTCTCTTTAAATAAAATAAAAACATAAAGATAAAACTAATTGCAACCACAGTCCCAATTTTTTTTTAAAAAGTGTAAATAAGTTACAAATAAATTATTTAAAAGGTAATTAGTGCATAATATCCATATCTTTCACTATTATTGCGAAAAACATCCGTACCTTTCATTTTTTTTTGGCATTTTCACCCTTAATTACACATTTGATTGGGTAAACCATCATTTCTATCCAATTTCTAAAAAAAAGGTGTGAAATGATGAATATACCCTCCTATTTAAATAAAAAAATATTTTTTTTTTTAATTTCTAATTCTTTAATTTGGGACTCTTTTGCATTTTTTTTATTTTTTAAAATTTTTATATAATTTTAATTAGGACTCGTTTGCACTTTTTTTAAAAAAATTAAAAATTTATTGGGGACTTGTTTGCACTTTTTAAAAAAATTTAGGACTGTGATTACAATTAATTCTTTAGCTTTTTATTTAAATAGGAGGGTATATTCATTATTTCACAAATTTTTTATTCATAAATTAGATGGAATTAGATAGAAATGATGGTTTGCGTAATCAAATGTGTAATTAAGGGTGAAAATGCCAAATAAATGAAAGGTATGAATGTTTTTCTCAATAACGATGAAAGATATGGACATTATATATTAATTACCCTTTTAATAATTTACTTGTGACTTATTTGAGCTTTTTAAAAACATTTGGGACTATGATTGTTATTAAAAGGGTAATTATGTGCTAATTACCCTATATATTATGCTGTAAAAACACTTTCCCGCCTTTTTTTATTTTCCAATTACCAATTTTTTATTTTAAAACATGAATGCATCAAGCAGACAAAAATATTCATACAAATAAGTACATAAAAAATATACATGAGTTTTCTACCTAAAAAATAAATAAACGAATATGATGCATGCATAATTAATATCATACAATGCTAAAGCACGAGTATGCACCAAAATACCTAAACAACGAGGTACACAAACACCAATAGCCGTCCTAAGGAATCAAACCTCAGACCTTCTAATGGTTTGGTAAATAGGTCAGCTAATTGATTTTCTGTAGAGATGTGTCAAGAGTTACAACACGGGTCTCTACGAGCTTTTGAATAAAATGATGTTGTATATCAATATGTTTAGTTCAAGAGCATTGAACGGAATTTTTGAAAATATTAATGGTACTAGTGTTATCACAAAATGCAGTTATAGTCAGTGTTCTAAAATGCGTAATGCGTTGCGATGCGTCGAGGTCGAGAATCAAGAATCACAAGTTTAAGCGTGTCAATGCGGAGAATAGACGACATAATGCGTTTCGTACATTTAATATGATTTTAATTATTTTTAAGGTATTAAATATATTTTTATNAGCAAATTTTGATAATATATTAATATATCATAGATTCATAATAGTAAAATGCCTTCATGATATTGATAAGTTGATAACTAACAAAATAGGATAAAAGTTATCAAGTTATCAACATACAATATCATAGCTAACAAAATATGATAAAAGTTAGAAAGTTCTGCCGCCTATTCGCGCCTAATCTCGCATTGCGCCGCCTAATCGCGCCTAGGCGGTCAACAAAAAAGTTTGACCGCATTTTTACACGCATACCCCCAATTCGACGCGTTTTCTCGGCGCGTCGCGCCTAGGCGCGCCTAGGCGGCGCATTTTAGAACACTGGTTATAGTACCCTGTTCAATTCCATAATCACTCAACATCTACTTCAATCAAAGCCGTTGAATGCAGAAACTTCCTGTAGCTATATATTTGGCCTCTACCGTGGACAATAAGATAGAATTTTATTTCTTACTCATCCAAACTATAAGATTAGCACCAACATAAAAACAACCTCCAGAAGTACTTTTTTCTATCATCGGCATTTCCAACCCAATCGGCATCGGAATAGCCAGCAATGTCAAGATTAGAGTCCCAATAGGACATGATTCCTAATCTATGGTTCCATTGATATATCTAATGATATGACGTACGGCGCTCAAGTGAAATTCCTTAGGATCAGACTGAAAGCGCTCACATGCCCCAGCACTAAAGGCTATGTCAGGTTTACTTGCAGTTAGATAAAGTAAACTACCTATCATACTCTTGTACAGTGTCCGATCAAATCTCTTACCTGCAGGGTCATGACCTAACTTGATACTAGTGCTCATAGGGGTTCTAGTGTTTTTCTTGCTGCCTAGTCCAAAACGTTTGATAAGGTCTTTAGCATACTTCGATTGAGATATGAACAACCCATCATCAGTTTGTTTAACTTGAAGACCAAAAAAGTAATTTAATTCTCCAACCATACTCATCTCAAATTCTTGCTTCATGCATTCAGTGAAATCATGAGCAAGAGAATCATAGGAGAACCAAAATGATGTCATCGACGTAAATCTGAGCTATGGTGATGATTTCATGAATATGTCTAATGAATAAAGCTCTATTTGCACCACCGCTAGAAAAAACCATGTTCTATGAGATATGTAGTTAGTCTATCACACCAAGTTCTAGGAACTTGTTTAAGACCATATAAGGCTTTGTTCAATTTATAAACATAAAGCAGAAACTTAGGATCAATAAATCCTTTAGATTGTTAAACATAGGTTTCTTCTTGAAATATTCCATTTAAGAAAGCACTCTTGACGTACTTTTGATATAATTTGAATCCTAAAGTGCAAGCAACAGTCAGAAGAATTCTAATGGATTCAAGTCGAGCTACCGAGGAAAATGTTTCATCAAAATCAATCCCTTCAACCTGAGTATATCCTTGGACAACTAACATAGTCTTGTTTCGAGTTATGGTACCTTAATCACCGGTTTTATTCTTAAATATCCACTTAGTACTCATAACATTAGAATCATCAGGCCTAGGAAATAATTGCTATATGTTGTTTCTCACACACTGATTTAGCTTCTCATGCATCGTATTTATCCAACATTCATCACTAAGGGCCTCTTCGACTTTCTTAGGCTCAATCTGAGACACATAACTAGCAAATGTTAGGTTGTTTAAAACCCTCTTACGAAGTCTCATCTCTTCATCTAAATCCCTAATAATATTTACCGTAGGATGATTAGACTTAACTCTAGATGAAGATTTCTTAGGAGGCTTAAGTTTATCATCAGGTGAGGACTCCTCATCGGATGTTTCTAGATCTTTAGAAGCGTGTGAAAAATCGAGAATTCAAGTTTCTTTAGGTTTAATTACCGTGACGGGATCTATACTCAAGTGATCTAACTCTTCCCAATCTCCCCCTCACTACAAGCATCATCTACTATTACATTGATGGATTCTATCACAACCCGCATATGAGAATTGTATACTTGATAGGCTCGACTATTTCTAGAGTATCCTAGGAAAATTTCCTCATCACTCTTGGAGTCAAACTTTCCCAAATTCTCTCTATCTCTTAGAATATAACACTTGCTGTCAAATACACGAAAGTACTTGATAGTTGGCCTTTTACCATTCCAGATCTCATATGGCGTTTTATCAGTTTTAAGTCTAAGGTAAACCCCATTCACTACGTGACATACATTGTTGATGGCTTCACCTCAAAAATGCATAGCTAGTCCCTTACCATGAAGCATGACTCTAACCATTTCTTTAAACATACGATTTTTCCTTTCAACTACTCCATTTTGTTGTGGGGTGATCAGCGATAAGAACTCAGGCTGGATTCCCTCATCCAAGAGAAGTTCTCAAAATTAGAGTTTACAAACTATTTTCTATGATTACTTCAAATTCCAAATATGGTGAAGTCTTTCTCATTTCTAAGCTTTTTGCACAAAAATATGAGAAGACTAAATATCTTAGATTTTTCTCTCAACAGCTCAATCCATGTGTATCGAGAGAAATCATCTACCACATTCAAAATACATCGTTTACCACCAAAACTCTCGGTCTTAGATGATCCCATTAAATCCATATGGAGTAAATATAGCGGCTTGTTTGTCAAGATTTTAGAAGTTTGTTTATGATTTGCTCTAATCTATTTACCTTGTTGACACGGTCCACACAAAGTGTTTTCATTATTATCAAGTTTACGTAAACCATTAACAAGTTCTTTCTTAACATGTTTAGACAAACTCTTATAGTTCATATGACCAAGGCGTTGATGCCACAATTCTATCACATCAAATCAATCTTGGCACTGATACACATAGTTGGAATTAGGAAGAACTTCATAACAATTGTTAGAAGTTCTTACACATTTGATGACAACATTACCAGTACAATCATGCACAGTACACCTTTTCTGGACAAAACTAACCTCAACATCAACGTTGCATATTTGAATAATGCTTAAAAAGTTAAACTTTAAACCTTTCATATAAAGCACATATGAGATAGCAGGTAATTCAAATATATTAACGGTACCTTTACCTAGGATAGATACAGTAGCCCCGTCTCCAAAAGTAACCATACCGCCATTCCAATCATCAAGAGTGGAGAACAGGGCTTTACTACCACACATATGTCTAGAACATGTACTATCAAGATACCAAATTGAGTTATTTTGAGCTTTAAGTGCAACAAGGGTAACATAGCAATTCAACTGATCATTAGACATAGGAATATCATTTTTCTTAACCCAAACTTTCTTAGAAGCAGAGTGATTCTGGTTAATTGAATCATCATCTCAGTTAAGTGGCTAACCTGATTAGAGAGGAAGTTAATTTTGCTCGAGATATCCTGACTCCTACTACTAGCATCGAGTTAACGACATCTAGGTCTTGTATGTCACAGTGCACCACAATGGTGAAGGTGGGAATAAACCGAGGCTCAAACCTGCATAGAGGTTGTCGCTGATTTATAGGACGATTGGTTATACGTTATCTAGTAGGTCTAGAACCTAAAACAGTCTTGCCCTTGAGTTTAGGATTAACAGCATTCCTAACTTTGTTGGAGGCTGGGACAAATGTGGTCTTGGATGTTCAACAATAGTATTGCCATTTTGAACATATCCTAGACCGTGCCATTCCCAATAGGCTTGTTCATCCCCAACAGATTATTAAGTTTCTGAGTACCTCTAATGAATGAATGAAGTTGATTGTTAGCTTTTTTTAGATCACTTGTTAAGGAATTCACTTTAGATTTTAAGTTTTCATTAACTAGTTTCAACTCACTCAGATTTTTGGTGGAGTCCTGAAGGCCAGCTATAAGTTTCTCTCTTATTCTTTCATGTTCATTAACCTCTTTAAGTACGACTTTATTTACCTTATTGATTTTAAGACATTCCTCAAACAAATGTCGATAAGATTCATGAATATCGGTTTCATCCTCAGAGTCATCCTCAAAATTCTCACTGTGTTCTTCATTCTCCACATTTTCACTTTCCTTATCAGATTCAATCTTAACTACATATGTAAAAGCCATAAAGTTTTGTTTATCCTCACTGCTAGAGGTATCACTCAGAACACTCGAATCTAATTCATTTTCACTCAAGGTCGATGCTAATGCCTTACCCCTTCCTTTATTCAAATTCTTCTTCAAGTTTTGACATTCATTCCTATATTGACCAAAACCCTGACACTCATGACATCTAACTGACTGGATTTTCTTACTAGAAGTCCTAGGATTATTCTTATCACGCTTATCTTTCAAAAATTTACTAGGGACATCATTTTTCTTATCTTGAGGTTTTCTCTCATTCCTCATCGCTTTCTGGAATTTCTTAACGAAATATGCTATTTCGTTGTCCCTAAGGGTCTCAGTATCAGTAGACTCACTCTCTTCTTCCATAATGGTGTTCATGGCTATGGATTTAACCTTTTTCGATTGAGATATAGTGAGTTCATAGGTTTGGAGGGATCCTACAAGTTCATCTATCTTAACTACATCTAAGTCCTTACTTTCTTCAATAGTGGTGATCTTAGGTCTAAACCTTTTAGGTAGGGATCTAAGGAATTTTCTAACAATTTAAACTCGGGGATCTTCTCACCTAGGTTAAAGCTAGAGTTTACTATGTCATTAAGCTTTGCATAGAATTCATCGAACGATTCATCGTCCTTCATTCTGATGTCTTCAAATCTAGAGGTTAACATTTGCAGTTTGGAGTTCTTAACAGTTTTGGTACCCTCATGTGTGGTCTATAAGATATCCCAAACGTCGTTCGCAATTTCACATATCAACACTCTCCTAAACTCCTCTACAGACACAGCCATAAATAGGGCATGAATCCCTTTACTATTCCAATTGCAATCAGCTACTTGATCTTTGGTCCAAACAGAAATCTCATTGGGTGTAACAGCACCAATAACAGTGGATGAATGTGTAGTCCAACCGTCTGGTACACTGATCCAAATACAAGCATCCAATGCTTTAAGGAATGCTCTCATTCAAACTTTATAGTATGCATAGTTACTTCTGTAAAAAAAAAAAAAAAAAAAGGGATGGACTGCCCCAGNAAAAAAAAAAAAAAAAAAAGAGGCACTGATAGAGAACGACTTATCTAAGATTAATTTATGGGCCAAGAATCGAAATGTGGCTCGATACCAATTGAAATAAACGAAGTTTGACCCAAATTATACCTAGAGAAGGAATGAATAGACTATTAAGCGGAATTAAAAATTAATAATTAAATATCAACAAGTCACTTTTAATTATTTCTAGGAGATTTATCAAACAGTCCAATTTTTCTATGTTGAATTACTGCATTTATATGAAACTAGTAACAACACATAGAATGATCACCGAGAAACCCCAACTAGGAAAAAACTCCAGGTACTTTACAATAAAAAATCCACTATAAACGAATTTTGAACTTATAGTCCACCAGACACGACTACCACTTGTACTTTTTGACCTCTTGACTGCAATTTTCACAGTCGTCCTGTATTTCGTGCTCCTGCACCAAGTCCCGAATTTATGAATGCGTCTATTTCCTGTGGATCAACAAATAACTCTACGTTCTCCAACAACTAGAACTTCAGTCAGATTCCTTTGATCTTCAAAACTCTGAGGATGTTTAGGAAGTAGGAGTTTGGTATTTGGATTATATGTATTTGATGTTTTTAAATATTCACTCTTACAAAATTTTACAAGTTAGTTCGGGATGGCGGAATAGTGCGGACTGCTGGAGGAATTGAAGAAATAAAAATATTATGTTTTTTTCCCTTTAATTTAGTAGTTAGTTTTATTTATTTAAAGACATGTTATTTAATTAGTAATTATATTATTTTCTTAACGATAAAATTTTCATATTTAGTTTAAAATTATGGATATTCCAGTTTTTTTATTATTAAAGAATATTATTTTATCGTTGTTCCACCTTTGATACAAAAAAAAATTTAATTTTGGTAACACTTCAAGGTTTATGA
The DNA here is from genome assembly GCA_903798235.1 of Fraxinus ornus. Lineage (NCBI taxonomy): Eukaryota > Viridiplantae > Streptophyta > Magnoliopsida > Lamiales > Oleaceae > Fraxinus > Fraxinus ornus. The sequence goes on along the minus strand of CAIGRF010221565.1, from coordinate 18,714 downwards.
AAATTGGGGTTTTACAAAAAGTATTATTCACGAAAATATGTTTAATTAAAATCATCGCAAGTGTACGGTTCATTACAAGTATTAAAGTGGACTTTTTGAGTTGTCCCACAAGGATTGATTAGTTCTAATTCAAATTGTCGTGACCATAACCAAAGCAATAAAAATGTGTTGTTTATTATAATGAACTTCTAACTAAAATAGGAATGTGAATGCAATTACTGGTGATGAATTAAACTTAATGAATTTGATGTTGAATGCAAAGTGAGGTTTTTCTAATGTATGATGAATGGACTAGGATCACAAATTCCTATGTAGTATTCTTCTCTAAACCTAGTTCTAAACCTTGACATAAGATTGGAAATATTGAAGAATCAATGCTCATAATTTATTTAACAGTATCTCTCGAGTAAAGTTAAACATATTCCAATATATGACCCGACTATATCTCTATGACGGATGTGAATATACAATAATGCATGAGTTTTTGTGAACAATTAATGATTCAGATAGGGAATAGCGGTATATTTCTATCTCCTATCGGACCCTATGATGATTTATATCACGTCGAACATATTTCCCTTCTTTCGAATGCATGAAACAAGCCACCAAACTCGTACAATTACGTATACAATAATTATGGAGATAAAGAAATTCATATAAATCATTCAAATATCCAAAACATGCTTTTTATGTCAAGAATTGTAAAACTAAAGTTTAAGAATCATATTATGCATTATATTTATCGAAGATCTATTATTTAATTAATATTCAATAAAATAAAATAATAGAATTCATAGATTCAGATTTTAGCAATTTGTTAATCACAAGGAGTTCTGATTGTGATATACAAATTATATTTGTCTGAATCTTAAATCATCTATGGTCGTAAGTAATAAGGAGATATGAATATCGTTATTACGGATAGATGATGTGTGGCATTTTTTTACTTGTAAAGTAAGTAGTTGATCGCATAAGTTAAAGTGTGGTGACAATTAAATGAATACGTGAATGTTTTGTTATAGTACAAAACATTGGAGACTCGCAGTAGAGATTCCAAATAGAGATTCGCTATAGATCGAATCTCACATACCCACCAATAAGCGTTGTCCCGACACCGGACTCCTTTCAATCATTTCATCAAAGACTTTCTTCGCAAAATCTATTTTCCCCAATTTCCTGTACATATCCACTAAAGCAGTTGCCACATACAAATTCGACTTAAACTGAAATATTAGACAGTACAACCTCACCAAATAAGCTAATACAAAATATATTTCATACTAATTGGTGTGGTTATTGACTGTACTTATTAGGTGTGGATGTTCATGTGCAGTGCAAAATCACCATGAACTATAGAACAAATTGCTTTCTCAGTTAACAGAACCACAAGTAAATTCGAAATGTACAAGTTGGATATACTGTATGTTGATTGTGCTGAAGAGGGTCAATTCAAACATTCTGTCAAGCAAGCTTGATAGGAAGCTCGATTTCTGCTTGTAATGTTCTAGGTTTAAAGACTATGTCTACTAAAATAACAGTTAAATCAAGACAGAAAAATGTGGGCATTTACACATTAGGTACCTTGAGTTATTCACCAAGGGTAAGAAATGTCACCTTCTGTGGGAATCATAAAGTGGACACTTCAGATTCTTTCAATTCTTCCAAGTTTTTCCTTCCATTAATACCTCCCTACAGTTTTGTTTGGCCTCCCCTGCCTATGCTGCCTTCGTTTCCTCAATTTCCTTTGCTACCTCAGCTGTCTCTATTGCCTCAATTTTCCTTGCTTCCTCAGCTGCCACCACTGCCTCAATTTCCATCGCTACCTCAGCTGCCTTCGCTGCCTCAATTGCCACATTTCACGTCATTGACATTTCCAAAACCACCGTCTTTCCATGCCGTAATGGCTTGCAAAAAATGTACGCCGTAAATACTTTATGCAATTGATCATTTACGACACAAATTTTTTGCACGTCGTAAAAATTCAATAACTAAAAGTATTTACGGCATACATTGATGGCATGCCGTAAAAGTAAGCTTTTACGGCACACATTGATTGCATGTTGTAAAAAACTGAACTAAATTTTTTACGACGTACATTTGTGCAAGTCGTAAAAAATAAAACTATATTATTTATGGCATGCATTTGTACATGCCGTAAAAAATGCAAACTAGATTATTTACGGCATGCAATTGTGCATGCCGTAAAAAATGATTTCTAAATTATTTACGGCATGCATTTGTGCACGCCGTAAAAAATGTAAAAAATTATTATTTTTCCTTATTTGGCTATTACTATTTGCCCTAAATTTTTTTCCTTTTATTTTCTCTTCCGTCTCTCTCGGTCGTCTCACAAGTTTCTCTCCTTCGAAATCCACAGCTTAGGTTTTTAATGGAGGATTTGGAATAATCACTCAATCATTGCCGTTGGGAGCTGTGGCATTGATGGGGCTTCAATTACAATAAATCAGACTCTCAAATAGATGGATTGGACGAAAGGTCCAATTGTGCCTGGATTGTTGTGCAGCTGAACGCCGTAAGTGTAATACCCAGACCAGGAAAGCCTAAAAAGATTTGATAGGTACTACTCATACCAACAAGATGCACCTTCTTTTCCGGAAGTCCATCATTAAAAACTTCACAGTTAAGTGAGCTTGGATTGGAGCAATTCCATGATGGGTGACCATTTGGAAAGTTTTCTCGGGGAGCGTACGAGTGAGGACAAAGTATGCTGAAAAGACCCATGTTGGTACAGTGGAGATAGTACGTCGTCGATCTAACGGTTGGGACAACCCGTAAGTGGGACCCGGGTCGTTGCAGTTAAAACTCATTTACGACATGCATTTTAGTATGCCGTAAAAAGTAAGATACTTTTTACGGCATGCAACTGAATGCCGTAAAATTAATTTACGGCGTACTTTGCATGCCGTAAAAGGTAAACCACTTTTTACGGCATGACTTTATATGGCATGCGGCCGCATGCCGTAAAGAGGTTTTTACGGCATGCAATGCATGCCGTAAAAAGTACATTTTGTTGTAGTGATTAAAGAATGTTTTAACGAGGTAAATATTATGTAATGAATCATTCAAGGGGAAGTATTGTAAATTATATATTTATTAGCAAATGACCATTATAACCCGTAGTCGTAGTTATTATGATTATTGCATCTCTTATAACCCTAATTCTTTCCTATAAATATGCCGTTTTAGATCTCAATAAATATATACTAATCTGTTGACATCTTTTTTTTTTTTCCCTCTTTTCTCTCTAATTTATAACAAAAATGAATTTGTTAGAGATTATGTGGTTGAAATGAAAGTAGAAAAAGTGGTTTTAAGGAAAAAAAAAAAAACATTCTATGCAAGGGCTAAGAGAGTCCACTCATAAGTTCTTGAAAATAAATTATTTATATAATAGTTACATTCAAAATGCTTTTAGAAAAAGTTATATTCAAATAAATAACTTTAAATTTTTGGAAAATAAAAAAAATGTGATTTGGCTGGAGAGGCTTTCGAATTTTAAAATTTAGATATTACTCTTTGTTCTTTTATGAAAGAGTTGGTTAGCATGTAAGTTGCAAGTGAGTAAACCACATTTTAAAAAAAATTGATGCGTGTTGGTGGTAAAGCCACTTTTGGCTTTCTTATCCATAAGCCACTTTTGGCTTTCTTATCCATTAAGTAACTTTTGGATAAGAGTGGCTTTCTTATCCATTAAGAAATTTTTGGATTTATCTTCTTGATGGTTAAAGTTGTGGATAGCTACAAAGCTAATGGATAAAGTTGGCAAGTGGATAGTTACAAAACTAATGGATAAAGTTGGCTAGTGGAAAGCTACTAAACTAATTGATAAAGTTAGCAAGTGGATAGCTACAAAGCTAATGGATAACCACCTCACCACCTCTATATATATGTGTGAGCTACAACACATGGTATCATCTCATTTTGGAGTGCAGAAAACACAGAGAGAGTTTTAGAGAGAAAATAATAGTGAGTTTCTCCTAAATAATTTTAGACTTTTCTTTTTTCAGAGTGTGTGTTTCTCCTATTATAAGAGAGAGTGTATTGTCAATTGTTTTCTTCTTATCTATAGAAAGAAAGTGTTATAATCATTTTGCTATAGTCAAATCCTTCTACGGTTTGTTCGTAGTTTTTCCACGTAAAATTATTGTGTTCATTTTTCCTCAGTTTTCTCATTTATACTTTAGTTGTAATTGGATGTCTCGTACCACAACATCACAGCAGTGGTATCAGAGCGTCGGGCCGTGCTACAGTAAGATCCAGTTAGTGGAAATGAGACATCTTCAATAATGGCGACGAAATACAAAATAGAAAAGTTCAATAAGAATAATTTTTCATTATGGAAAATGAGAATAAAAGCAATTTTAAGAAAAGATAACTACTTGACGGCAATTGGAAACAGGCCCGAGGAGATCACTGATGATAACAAGTAGAACGAGATAGATGGCAATGCTATTGCTAATTTGCACTTAGCACTTGCTGATGGAATATTGTTAAGTGTGGTTGAGAAAAAGATGGCAAAAGTACGAGGCCAAATTGTTACACATCAAAATCTTCTTGAAGAGAAGGCTTTACACCTTTCGGATGATGGAGTCAACTCTAGTGGCCAACCACATCAATACATACTCTATTTTCACAGCTCACATTAATGGGGCATAACATAAAGACAGGTGGACGTGCTGAAATCTACTTCAGAGTCTATTTGATTCGTATGATCAACTCATCATCAATATAACCAATAACATAGAAGTACTTGTCTTTGATGATACAACTGCGGTTCTTGAAGAAGAATGTCGGCGCAAGAGCAAAGAAGATAGATTGGGAAGCTTACAGTAGGCTGAAGCTTTGACGATGACGAGAGGGAGATCAACAGAACATGGCTCCAGTGGGAGTCATAATTAGAGTAGATCAAAATCCAAGAGTAAGAAGAATGTCAAGTGTCATTACTGTGGCAAGAAAGGGTACTTGAAAAGGGATTGTTGGAGTCTCAAGAAGAATGAAAAAGTCAAAGGAAAAGGTCCTGAGACATCAAAAGTTCAAGGTTGTGTAGCAAACACCTCAAATGATGGTGAAATTTTATGCAGCGAGGCAACAATGATTGTTGAAGGCAGAAGAAAATTCACTGAAGTCTCGCTTATGGACTCAGGAGCAACATGGCATATGACCCCTAGGAGAGAATGGTTCCACCAATATGAACATACCTCAGGAGGATCTATATTCATGGGAAATTATTATTCCTTGGAGATTACTGGTATTGGTACCATCAAATTGAAGATGTATGATGGTACAATTTGCACCATTAAGGAGGTACGACACGTGAAGGGTCTGAAGAAAAATCTATTGTCTTTGGGACAATTAGATAATAGTGGGTGCAAAACCCATATTCAAGATGAGATCACGAAAATAGTTAAATGCACGCTTGTGATGATGAAAGCAGAAAAGATAGCTGTAAATTTCTACGTGCTTAAAGGATAAACACAACAAGAAGGAGAAGCACCCACTGTATTAGCAAGTTCGGTAGAAGAATTAACGATGATGTGGCAACGTAAACTTGGCCACATGTCGGAACAAGGTTTGAAGATTCTTGCTGAACAAAAACTTCTTCCAGGGCTCAAAAGGTTTCATTACCCTTTTGTGAGCATTGTGTTACTAGTAAGCACCACAGATTGAAGTTTAGTAGTTCCACTGCTAAAAGTAAGGCTATGTTGGAGCTAGTCCATTCTGATGTTTGGCAAGCACTGATTATATCCCTAGGAGGTGCAGGATATTTTGTATCTTTTATTGATGATTACTCTAGGAGATGTTGGGTGTATCCAATCAAGAGGAAATCAGACGTATTTTCAGTTTTCAAAATATTTAAAGTGCGAATGGAGCTTAAATCTGAAAAAAGATCAAGTGTTTGAGGATAGGTAATGGAGGAGAATATATCAGTGATGAATTCGATTACTTTTGTCAATAAGAAGGTATCAAGAGGCAGTTCACAGTGGTATACACTCCACAACAAAATGGAGTAGCAGAGCAGATGAACAGAACCTTGTCAGAACGGATAAGGGATATGTTGAGAACTACGGGGATGGTCAAGTCATTTTGGGCAGAAGCAGTTAAGACCGCCTGTTATGTGATCAATCGGTCACCATCTACTGCAATTGATCTTAAAACACTAATGGAGATGTGGACTGGTAAGCCAATTAATTATTCTCGCTTACAAACATTTGGAAGTCATATGTACGTTATGTACAATGCCCAAGAAACATCAAAGCTGGATCTAAAATCCAGAAAATGTATTTTCTTAGGGTATGTTGATGGAGTTAAGGGGTACTGCCTGTGGGATCCCACTACCCACAAGGTGATAATCAGTAGGGATGTACTATTTGTAGAAGATAAACGGCAAGAAAAAGAAAAAAATTATATGCTACAACCAGAAAGTTTTGAAGAAAAATGAAAAGAGAACTTGGTTTGCAGGCTGAACAATCTATATACGCTCTTAAATAGACGCCAAGGTGTTGGTATAAAAGATTTGATTCCATCATCATAAGCCTTGGATACAACAAACTTAGTTCAGATCCTTGTACTTACTACAAGAGATTTGGTAATGGTAACTTCATTATTCTGCTGTTGTATGTTGCCGCCATGTTGGTAGCAGGCCTCAACAAAGATCGTATTACAGACTTAAAGGCACAGTTGGCTAGGGAATTTGAAATGTAGGACTTGGCCCGGCAAACAAGATTCTAGGGATACAAATTTACCGAGACAGAAATAATAG
>CAIGRF010221517.1:0-10356 GCA_903798235.1 Fraxinus ornus | reverse complement strand
CATGAATAAATTAAGCATTTAAGATATTCAAGAATACACATAATTTTCATGTATTTGACTCGTGCAACAAAATTAAAATTAATGAAAAAATAAATCTCCAAAATCTATTTTTACCACTCGAGCAACAGTTGAACGAAAGGCTAATGAAATTGCAGCGATGTTTACTCCTTTGTTCTATACTCGAACCCTAGAACTTCTAACTTACTATTTGACCCTTTGACTTTCAAAAACTCTTTTATAACAATATTTTTGTCAAAAGATTGACAATTACTTCAAAACCTAACACCAAGTTTCAACATTTTTGTTTTTCAGACACTTGGTCAATGATAAAACCCTATCAAGGGAATGATTGGAATATTTTCTCACTCTAGTAACATAAAATTTTTATAATGTGATTAATTGAATATACAAAAAGGAAAAATTGCACCATTTGTTTACAACCTACTGTTTAGTAGCAAGTTGGTCCCCAATCTTAAAAAATGAGCAAATTAATCCATTATTTTACGAACTATAAGTTGGTCTAAAACCTTTAAAAGAGAGTAATTAATTAGTCTATAATTTTTCATTATAGTTGCACAATCACCATGCATAATAGAAATTATCCAAATCTCTTAACAAATCAATGCGTGGTCAAGTCAACTGCTGTAGTTTTTCCCTTACAAAAAAATATAATATAATTTTTTTTATTTATCAAAATAAAAAGGAACATTTTTAAACTAGAATCTCAAGTGTCTATCTCAATCAACTTCACTAAAGAACATCTTTCTAGAAGAAAAAAAAAATTTGATATTTAACGGCTTATAAATAGACTTTTTGCTTGATGATGTGGACCAACTTATGAAGATCGTGACTACTTTATCTTTACTTCAGGGGTTATTACTTCCTACAGTCTCGTTTTCTAAAAATTCATTTTTTTTTTCAAACTCATTTTTATCTGTGCATTTTTCCAATAAAATACTTTTGCACGGAACTCTAAATTTTTCTTTTTTTTAATTATATATTCTTCAAAAAAATTATTATTAAAAATATATTATCACGAAAATGGGCTCAAACATAGAAAAATACATAACAATGTTCCACAATTTTCAAGATAGTTTCTTCATCCCTTGTTTGGTGGAGATTATTATGACATGTTTAGAACCAATTAAAATCTAGAATTTTTCGATAAAAGTTGATAAAATATGTGATTGAAAAGTTGTGACTCCAATAAAATATATGATTGAAATTAATTGTTAATTTTGACTTTAACTGAAATTATAAGTTGATTAATCTACCAGTCCACAAATATTTTCCACCTAGCTAACTCCACTGATAGTTGCTTATAAGTTGTTCCATTTGCATAACTTTCCAGTTTCCACTACAAGAGTTTAGATGCATATTTCTCTAACCATCCACCAACTTTTGTCCTCTCAAATCACAAAGGTTGCTGAATTTGTATATGGTGTCATTCTAGCAAAGGAATGTGGATATTGAGTGTGACGCGCATCGGATAGTTTAGAATCTCCAGTTGGATTTGTGTCGCTTTGTTCTTAGACATGGGGATAAAGTTACTCATGAGCTCGCGTAATTTGATTGTTCACATATTGGTCTAGTGCGGGTACTCCTTTCTTTATCTCGACTGCACTTCGTGGCAATTTGGTTGAATGAATACATTAGACCCTTGTATTGTTTTCAAGAGAAGGAAAAAAAAATGGTGAATGATGACAAAAACGAATAAGCACCTGATTGACATTTAATCTTGATGTGAATATGACAATGAGTATTAGCTAATTTTACACTGATGCAAAGCCATTATCATTTGCATTCTCAGATCCCATCTTTAGTTTTTCACTAGCAAAAACAAAGTCCAGGTTGTAAAGGACAGGAACCAATGTGATAGAACACAAGAAAACCAGGACGGGACCAAAAATCCACAGCACAAGAGGGAGTGCTGCATAGAACAGTCTATTTCCTATCGTGTTGAGCATAAACCCTTTCTCGAGAAGCCCCGACACATATCCTGGAGTGACGATGGACAAGTTTTCTTGAGGACAGTTGATGAGGAAATTCACCTGGCCGATGAACCTGATCGAGAGGGAGTGACATAGGAACGAGAAGAGGAAAATGAAGAGGAGAGTAACATATTTTAGCGCTACCATGAATTCTCCGTGCGCCCCATAAACGGAGTCATTGAGTGGTTTCTTAATGCTGTAAGTACTACTTATGACGGCTGCTAATCCCGAGCAGAGAAGGATCGATGTGGTGGCCATGAGAGTTGCGCCCATGATCGTATTTCGCAGTGTTTGGACAGCCAAAATGTTTTTCTTGTCATTGTCCTGCATCATTAGAAGTTTTGAGTTCAAATCGCGTTATCACTTGTTCATGTGTGTTGACCACATAATTTAAGTAAATAATGTTATCCTTTCCCTCATAATTTAATTTAAACTTTTAGACTAGCAGAAACGAGGAGGCAAACGTATAATGTGGTTGCCTTTTTACTGTATTTTGGGACATTTTTCTCCAAATATTGCATATATTTTCACTGTATACATCTCTCTCAAACATCAATATTTGAGAAAAAGAGGCACTAGGTGATTGTATATACACATACATAAGCACTTAAGAAGTATTTGTGTACAGTTTTTTCCCTCTATATGAACATAGAATAACAGCCGCAGATTTATTTTTTGGTGGATGCCTACAGCCTACCTACCACCATTAACTAAAATGGAATTTGCAGTGTAAACCAGCATATCTTGTGCATGTTCTGACAAAATAATTTGATATTGTTCCCTTGTAAAACTTGAATAGATAAGGTGGAGATTTGTGCGATTTTTTTTTTATTTTTTTGCGTATAACAATGGATATATTAAAGATGAACAAGAACTTGGTACTCTACCAAATGTGTTGTGGAATCAGTCGTGTAGATGTAACATAAGAAACCAAAATAGGATTCATGAAGACGTTTATGCCATCTCTACTTGTTAGAAATGATTCAACTTGTACATTTTTTGACATATTAGATAAAGTAGTTAGTTATCCATAGAGATGACAATTTAACCCACCCCCCCCCTAGGTCCCATGAGAAATAAAAAAAAATAACTACAAATTAAAAAATCAAGATTTTCCACTCCTCTGGTCCACACTCACGCCTCACTGCGTATCCACATTTATTCATTACAATAAGTCCTCCAAATGGGCTTCTCTAAAAGATTCAAACCCTTTTTCTCAACATTTTTATCATACTCTAGTTAACTGAAAATTTTTGGTGGGGAGGGGGAGGGGGAGGGGGAGGCCCCACTCCAGACGGGACAGGTGAGTGGCACCGTCTTGAACCCACCCTACTGCCATCCCCAATTATCCATAGTATTAAATAAAAACAAGAAGTTAAAATTTGGTCAATTATAATGTAAAATTTAAAATTATCAAACTATTTTGAGGGGAAATCTTCTAAATATTTAAAAGATTATAACGATAAGACAAAATTAAGCACAAGAAGGTGAAAGTTTGTTTGTGATCACCATTGCACTTTAATTTTCAATTTCTTCAAAACAAAATTGTTCTTTAAAGTTTAAACCAAATTATCCAATGCATGCTACAAAACTAAAATTCATGAAAAAAAAAATCTCCAAAATGAACTCTTTAAATATTACTTTATCAAGGCAGAAACCCATCAAAATAAATGAAAAGAATTCTCCAAAAAGGGCAAATTTTTTTTTTTTTTTTGTAAAATATTACACACATGTACACACAGTTACACATATGTTACCTTCATCATAGCAGAAACCCAAAACCGACGACCACTGGCATTAGTTCCAATGATGGTTGAGAATGGCTGTGTTCGAACCTTATGCCATAGCCATAGATGATACCCCATGCATATCAAGAACCCCATTGGCACAAGTATAACATCTAAATAACATTTCTTCCATTCCATCTCTCTCTCTCTCTCTCTTATAAATATCTTACTACGTTTGTGTGTAAATCCTGATATTCTCTTCTTTGCTCAATGGATGAAGACACAGATATATATACATGCAGACACTGTGTGGCAGGGAAAATGAACATAGACTGGTTTAAATGCTATATCCGACTTAGGAAAAGAAACGAGGAAAAGCAATCCCACTTTCTTTATATATGTATTTATGTGTACATGTATGTATTTTGTGGTAATTTTCAATTTTCTTTCTTTGTTTTTTTCCCTTGGATATGATAGTATTTTCCTGTGTTGTTTTGTTTATTCACGAGAATGGCAATCCAACCGTGGTTAAAGCAAAAACGTATAACTTGTGAGTTATGACGGTTTAAATTTGGCGGTATAAGGCCCTGTTTGTTTTGGATTAAAATTATATTTTAATCTAAGTCAAAGTCAAACAATCGATACTAACTACATTTTTTATGGATCTCACAACTTTTCAAGTACATATTTCAAAAACTTCTATCACAATCTACTAAAAGTCTAATTTTAATCCCCACCTGAGTCAATTTTGAAACCCTATCAAGAGAATGACTAGAATAAGTACTATCACTACTCACTAGCATCAATTTGAACCAGTGATGTCAACTCCATTTCTTTTTGACTTTCTTATATTACATATCTCAACTCAAAATTTCTCGAGTCGAAATAATTGGATCGAATCAAAACTAGATTTTGGTTAGAACTTTTTTTTTTTTTTTGAAGAAATTGTTACAAGAATTGGATTGAATGATTTAAATTGTTACAATAATTAAACTTATCTCCATTGGGTCACTTAACCTCAATCTAGTTTTAAATTTCCCGTATTATCCCCAAATTGACATAAAATGCTTAATTGACTGTCATCCATTAAATTATTTTGCATAGTGGTAAGTTGGCACGCCACGTAGCAATTACATGAAAGATTTATTGTGGTATGATTGTCAATTAAGAAATTTTTATCAACTTAGAAGACGACAAGTAACAGAGTGATGAAATTTGAATTGATTTTTCAATGATCCATTTGAAATTTTACTGATAGTTTAACTACCGCAAATAAAAGTTATCCATATTTGAATGTCATACACCTCCCAAAAAAAAGGAGAGACAAAATCGGAAGAAATAGCCCCCATGCCAAAGTTGATGGTGGGGGTAGGTGGGTGGGTATCGAAAAAATTAGTTGCAGATATTATTTCAGAACAAGAAAATTAGAAAATTTATTGAACAATCGAGATTCGTGACAACATTATTTGTCATTAACTCTTTCAATCTCTTTTGATAATAGCAATAGCAAGCAATTTTCAAAACTCTTAATATTACTTCAAAACCATATCTCAACAGATAAAATAATACTAAAATTGAGTTTTAGAAATTAGGAAGTTCGACCTCTCACATAAATTGCACCATCGATCTTTTACTACTCAACCAACTAACTCAATCTAATTATTTTATTCAAATAGTATATGCCCATGTTTGGTAGAGATCAAAATTTAAATTTTTATTCAACTACACAATTCATTAATTTTTATCAAAATTCGCTAAAAAACTGATTTTATCTCCAACGGGAATTATATATCTAACAGGGTGGGGGTAATGTTTAAACCCCTGTTTGGTACACATTAAAATTTTCATTTTCATTTTTCTACTCATTTTCAACCACACATTCTTCAATAAAATAATATTTTTCATCATATCAATAACTTTTTTCTTCTTTTTCGACCATACATTCTCCATCAATCTACTATTCCAGAATAATGTGGCTCAAACACACAATTTATTGCTAGTTGAGGGTCCATTTGTAAAGCTAAAAAATAAGTGTGAATCTGACTGGACAATTGTTGGAGCAAAAAAAAAAGGCAAAAATGCAAGAGATAAGAGGTGGCCAAGCATGCAATTTTCATGAAGGGGAGCACCAAACTTGTAATACTCTGTGTGTTAATGGGCCGTTTCATTTTCCTCATTATATTGTTAGAGTTGTCACTTTACACGACACGTTTATCAAAGATAGTGCCATACACGTACCATTTTGTCAAAATTTCTTGTTTATTCATTTTTTTTTATTTGTTGATTATGATTGGCAATCTTTGTATTGGAATTAATCGTGCAGCATTATCATTAAGAAGAAATTATAGTACAATTGTACCAAGAATTTCACCGCAAATTTGGAGTCACAGGAATTGATAGTGAGTTGTACATGACAAAAATATAAATGATAATAAAAGAAGTCATATTCGTAGTGCGCACCAACGGGTGTTGATTGAATTTTTCTTGAACGAACGTGAAAAATATGAAAATCCACCAGATAACGGGAAAAATTGAATTATTATTAATAAGAAAAAACAACGGTAGGGTTTTCAACCCTTAACACATCTTTACAGAGTAAAAAAAATCATAATCAAAGCGAAACCCTAATTTGGTAGACAAATCTGAATAAACTCAAAAATTGTGAAACTGACAAAAATACCCTTGAACTGACTCAAAATTAAAGAAAAATGCTAAAACTGGCCTCTAAACAATAAAGTTTGACCCCTAAAGATTGATGATATTAACCACTTGGTAAAATTGTAGGGAATTGAAAAACACTTCCGATATTGTACTCGCTCACGTAAATTTGATATTCAAGCTGAAAGCTACGTGCATTTTCGTTGATCCTTCTTATTTCTACTTTTTCAAAACTGGTTTAAGGTCTATAATTTTTTCTTCTAACTGTTCCACGTCAATACCGCATTCAAATATCGTAGTAAGAAAATGAAAGCTTTCCATGACATGACATTTGGTTTTTAAAAATAAATTTTTTCTTCAAACGTTTTTTTTATGGCAACTAAAAAGTTAGTTGTCATCGATATTGTACTACCACCGATGGCTCATTTGTTAGGTGACACGAATTAATTAGTTGGCACGTTATTAGCCATAATTGAATGTACCAACAATCGTTAATTATTTATAATTAGCATTACATTAATCCATAATGCTTTTAGGCAAATATAGAATTAAGAGTGTGTTTGAGCCACATTATTTGAGAAGTCTATGCATTCACGGATCTACGCACATCGCAGACTCGCACGCCCTTGCATCCAGGCGCACGTCCCATGTTGGTTGTTGATGATAATGGTATCGTGGTCTGAAGACTAAAGAGTAGCAGCGTTCATGGTTCATCGGCTACGAAGTCAGTAGACATTAGGTTACTTTTCTATAATTTCTATTGCCTATTGGTATTCAATATTCATCTGCTATTGGTTGTACTGTTGTAGTATATACAGTGGGTAACTATTTATAGGGAAGGAAATAGGAATAACCACAAGTGTTGTGAGTTTGGCTGTAAGGGGAAAATTTTGAGTTTGGCTGCTATTGAATATGAGATTTTGAGGAAATATGAATAACCACAAGTGTTGTGAGTTTGGCTGTTTGGGGAAAAATTTGAGTTTGGCTACTATAGTGCTATTGAATAGGAAATTTCTTTTGAGTTTGGACAGGTTACATGAATTCTTTTGAAAGAAAAAGAAGAAATAGGTAATATAATTCAAGTGAGTGAAACCATCGACAAATGTGGCTGACAAATATATAAATATATGCATCATGAATGAAATAAAGATAAAAATGAACTAACCCGATTCAGTACATAGTAAATCTTAAATTGAATCAAAGTATGAAAATTCGTAATGAACAATTGTAAGGTATTTCATTTTACTATAATGTTTGTGTCATAATGTTTTTTTTTTTTTTTTAATATCGCCCGCACTAGAAAATTTTCCTGGATCCCCCCTTAGACTAGAGGTTTTGGTCCTATCTCCAAATTAGTTTCTCATAATATAACTGAATCACTATAATGTAGGGTGGGAACTGGGCTAGGTCGCTTGCTCGACTCGAGGGCCAACTCGTAAAAGACCATGTTCAACTCTACTCGGCCCATGCCTTATTTCTAGATGATTCAGGACCCAGGTAGAGCTCAGATTTTGGTAAAGCGGGTCGAGCTGAGCCCATGTGCTTAAGACTGTAGCATGTAGGCACGGATGGCTCGTTTGGAGAGCCCAAGAGCTAGATTGTCAAATTCAAGCCTAACTTGTTGTAATAAATATTTTTTCAAATAGTTTTTTTTTTTAAACTCTATCAGGTTCTATTTATTATTTGTCGTAAAAATAATGTATTTATCATTTATTGTAAGAGTCTCGTGGCAAGCTCAGGCCACAAGCGGGACCAACGACCACTTTTGGGCAGCAAGCCATGCCAATTTGACTCGTTGGCCTAAAAGCCTAAGCTCGTATAGGAAACGAGTCAATTCAAGCCTAGATTTTGGGCCCATAGGCCGATTTAGATCGATTGATTTTCACCCCTACTATAATGTCCTTTGACCAAAGAACCTGCCTAGCATCAAATACACACACAATGCCCCCAAGCACACATGCCCTATGCTTAGAATCACGATGGGCTAGCCATCTAACTCTCGTACATAGGGGTGATAACGGCCCAAGCTGAGGTATGACTGGCCGCCCAAGTTCAGCATGGCCCATTAAGCAATCTAGACTTTTCAATTTTCTAGACAGAATTTAAAGAAGGGAAAAATTCATTTCTCCTATTTTACTATATACTATTTCAAAAATATGAAAATAACTTTTAGATTTCTAAAATCAGATATTTGACATATACAAACACTGTATATATATACACCTCCACCACCCCTACCGCTCCGGCGACTACTCCGATTACTGTTCCAACGAATTCTCCGATTCCGGTGACCATTTTGACGACTTCTCCGGAGACCTTTCCGACGACTGCTCCGATTTCAAGGAATATTCTGATGATCGTTCCGGCGACTATTCCAGTAAATGTGACCTATATTTTTGAACCGTGACTCTACAAACACATGTGACATGTTAATATTGATTTGTGACATATAAAANACTTGTGAACTCAAACATGTGACCTTAACAATTCATATTGGTCACAACTTATTTTTTGATCACAAATCAAGAATTTTATAGGTCACATGTTATTTCTCTGTCACGAATAGAAAGTCTTATGTCACGGATTATTCATTGATCAAAAAATCAAAAATTTTATTGTCACAACTCGATTACAATTTAATAAATTGTGAGTCACAGTCACAATTTTAGGTCACATATTATTCATCGATGACGAATCGAAAATTTTATTGGTCACAACTCATTTATTTTATTGGTGACATTCCCAAATTAATTGGTCACGCATTATTTTTTGTCACAAATCACATATTTTATAGGTCACGGCAAGTATTTACCACTTCATAAGAAATTATAGGTCACAGTTAATTTCATTGGTCACATATTTTCAAATTTGTTGGTCACATATTATCAAATTTTAGGTCACAGTTAAATTCTTGGTCACAGATAATCAAATACTTGATCACATACCACAGGCACTACAATTAGTGAACTTTCTGTTGAGAATTTTTCATAGATTCCTTATATGCGAATGCACTTAGCCTCTGCACTGTATATTTTCAACTTTTATCAATTATTCATATTCTGAACAAACAAATTTTAATTTTATAAATGAATTATCATCAGATCCATTTGATAATACCCTAGATCTGATCATCAGCTCCATATCCCTGACTAGTGATGACAAAAAAATCCGTCCTGCCCCACCCAGAACGGGGCGAAAAAACCCACCCCAACAGGTTGGCGGGGAGGAGGTGCCCTGCCCCGAAGTGCCCCGAACCAGCCCCGCGAAGAATAAAAAAATAATAATTAATTTCAAATTTAAAAAAAAAAAGTTAGCTGGAAATTTTTTTTAAAAAATAAAATAAACGGGACAGGAAATGGGGCAAGGCGACGCCCCGAACCCGCCCTGCCCCGTCTAAGGTGGGGGCGGAGGGCGGGATGGGGGAGTGGTGGGGCGGCGCGGGCTAGGGTGCCCCGCTCCATTACCATCTCTATCCCTGACCTTTCCATCGTAAGAGAGAGTTTTATGAGTCCAGGACATTTCTGCAACATCGATCCAAAAAATCCAATTTGTGCCTTCGCCGGAACCCTAAGCCGGAGCTCATTCGCTGCTCTCCAAAGCTTCTTCGTGGTTTCCCTCCACCCACCCCTTACAGACCATCGTCGTCGACAGCAACCCAATCGACGGCAGCCTCCTCAATACAATACCTCCCACAAACAACTCGCAGGCACATTCCCCGCCACAACCGGATCCATATCAATCAGTGAACCACGGTGGCGACATTGTGAGAAAATCGCACTAAATGCTATAGGTAGAGTGACACGAGATTTCTGATGAGGTTTTTAATACAGAGAAAATGACAAAATGGGACACTGAAAGGGCTAAAAATGAAGAGAAAAAAAAAAGGTGTTAAAAGGGGTGGAAAAGGTTCAGATGAAGAACCCTAGAAAATAACAGAGAGAGATCGTTTTCTACTAAAAGAGCAGCCATTACTGGCAGTA
>CAIGRF010221496.1:0-14653 GCA_903798235.1 Fraxinus ornus | reverse complement strand
AAAAAAAAAAAAAAAAAAAAAAAACTAGTATGATAAGTGACTCACAATCAACTTCTAAAAAATATATAACGACGTCACTTTTTATGTGCGACACCCGTTTAATCGTGTTCGTTTTTTTATAATCTGTGATTTTTCTGTAGTCATGGGAGAGGGAAGTACCGTCTTCTTCAATAGCTGAGGACCTGAGGTTACGTTCTTCTTACCTTCTGCAGCGGCAACTCATCCGTACATCTACTTCCATGATTGATCAATCGAGTCGTGTCCATTACATTTTAATGTTGGGAGAGAGACAGATATATACTTCTCAAACTTAGAAAATAAGTAAGTCGATGCTTAATTTTTTTTATTATAATTGCACAATCAGTTGCTTTTTTTGGGAAGGGATAGAGGCGTGGTCCATGGTAGAATATTTTTGGTGCACAAAATGGCAAATTCTTTTCACCTAAAGCAAATAATTGATGCAAAAGGGCTTTCACTTTCAAGTTTCAAATGCTGGGTTAATTTTGAATAATTTTTAGTGTACAAAATGGTGTCCAAAATGGTCAAGTGGCGACAGCTGCCCCTCCAATAGGCGGCCGCCACTTGACCATTTTGGACCTGTAGCATGACCCGTTAATTTTTGTATTTTTAGTTTGTGGAAATTTTCTGCTCCATAAATTTTTTCTCTGTTTTTCCGTAAAGAGGAAAGGGTTGCTTTCTTTTCTGAAAATTTCGTTGCATTTACACTTTGGTGGCAAAATTTTGATTGTGACATTTGCTTCACATTTATGCTGCAAGATCGACGCATAATTGACATTTTCGTGCTAAGCTGAAAACAAATTATAAGAAAATAAAAGAGACTCATTTCGAATAATTTGACCATTTCACAAACGACGTGAAATTAGGTTTGTTTTTGTTGTTACTTATTTATGAAAATTATATATAAATTAGACTTCTAATAAAAGAAATTAATCACCGTGAACGTGAAGTCTGTTTAAAACAAATTATAAATAAATAAAAATGTGATCTATATTTGACCCCCATTTTTTCAAAAACTTATTTACAAACGCACATTTTTCGATAAAATAAAAGTTCACAAAATTGAAAATTTTCCTTATTTATAATTGTACATTGTTCAAAAAATCACTATTTTAAAATATATTTTTCTGAAAATTACATTTTAATGGAGCCCAAACAAGGGCTAAATGTGGATAAAATGGACAGTTGAATATTTCTAACTTGTTACACATTTTTTGTTAGACTGTACATGTAGATATTGATTAAGGATTAGCATCAAGGATAATGTAGCGATTTTTTGGTAAATGGCTTTTTAATAGGGGCAGCTAATTACACCACTTTTTAATTGTAATAAAAGTGCTTAATTTTACCTCGAATTTACGTCCTTGTCTTTATTGTCGCATTTTTATCGTTGACCTTTCATTAATTATTATATCTTGTACCTAAAGATGGTTATCGTCCAATTTTTCCATTGGAGTTCATTGAAACGAGGGACAAATAATGTCATACATTTGCATATGTTGATTTTTGTTAATTTCCCATTGGAGTTCATTGAAATGAGGGACAAATAATGTCATACGTTTGCATATGTTGATTTTTGTTAATTTAAAAACACGAGCGGCAAATAAATCTTTTAATGTTTTTCTAATGACCTTTTAGATAGAAATCGTTATCGATAGGAATGTTAAATGGATTGAGCCGAACTAACTTGCTTCATCAAATGTGAGATCCCTTGCCTCACCATTTCGCTGCTTGAGGGGCTAGCTGAGTCGGCTCACCAAACGTTTTTGGTGAAAAATGATTTCACTCATTAATTACGAGCCTCATAAGCCAATTCATGCGAGTTGTGTTTGGCTAGCGCCCGCGGCTCGCCATTTAACACCCCTAGTTATGAAGGAAAAGATGCCTTAACAAATACAAGGGCGATAATAAGAATGCATGAAAAAAGTTGAGAATACAAATATGAAAATTAACAAAAAAAAAATTAAACTTTTTATGCAATTAAAAGTATCCCTAAGAGCATCTCCATCAGTGCTTTAAACTAGATCCAAATTGCGACTTAGCTATTCAAATTGGTTAAAAATATCTCCAATTGGGAGATGGGCAGAGGAAATGCAAAGTGTATTTTTCGACAAAAATATAGAGCTATCAATATACTTGCACTCAATTTTTTTAGATCTTTCCATTGGAGTAGAATTTGAATTTAGATTCATAAGTGAAAACGTAAATACAATTTTGAAAATACCAATTTACACTCAATATTACATGACTATTTAAGATGCTCGAACAAATGATGGCAATAGCAGCACTCTTTTAATAGCTTAATGGTCGTAAACTATGTTGCAGGAAATTGATGCCACACTAAATAATATTGTGGATCACACTGTCAAATTTCAAAAAAAAAAAAAGTTGAAAAATATCCTCTTTCGATTGGGGTATGACTTCAACTATTTTGTAACCCACCAAATAGTTAACTATATGTCATTATTTTTCATGAAAAATGGATAAAAAAATTCAAACTCCCACTTTTGTCTTATTTGACACTTTTTTTTTTTTTTTTCTATGTAATTCATTTTATTGGTTTGGCTCACATTTTCCTTGATTTTGTGGAAAACCAAGTGGAAATTAATTTTCCTGCTTTTTTTTTTTTTTTTTACAATTGAAAAAAATTATAGACACCATGATAAAAATATTTATCGTTTTTTATTGATAATCTCCATACAAAACAAAATCAAACGAATGATATTCGGTATTGTAATTTTTTTTGGCAATTGAAACAAATTCTAGACCAAATGGTAGGAAAAAATTATCAATTTAATGAACAATTTTCATGATAAACAAAGCCAAATGGACAACAAACTTTCAACATTTTCAGGTAAAAAATTATATCAGTCGAACACAATTAATTACAATTCCCAATAAAATAAATTATAAACAATTCAATTCCCTATAATTTATTTTCTTTCAATCCAAAGTTCACCTTTCCAATCGGACTTATTGCTGTTGAAAGTGAAAATAGAGTAATAGAAAACAAATAAAAAAATTTCGGACCAAAATCAATACAACTGCGAGGGAAAACCTCCCTTGAAAACAAAAGTTTTTCCTCCAAAATTTTCAAATGCTCCCTCTATTGTGTTTCCCTCTCCCTCCGAATCCAGATCTGTATATGTTTCTCTATCTAATACTCTGTTTCTCCACATTGTACAGAGACAAGGAAAAATGGGGAAGCAGAACAAATCTAGAAAACCAGAATTGGTAGGAAAAGGCAAGGTAACTCCGGTTCAGGTTGCATTTATCGTGGATCGTTATCTTTCGGACAACAAGTACATAAATACTCGCTCCACTTTTCGATCCGAAGCATCCCATTTGATTGCCAAATCTCCAGTTCAAGAAGTAAATCTTTTAATAATATTTTCGTTTTCCAGAGATTTATTGTGTTTTGAGCTGAAGACTTATTATGGATTTTTCATTTTGTGCTCCAGGCGCCGAAGAGTTTGTTGAGTTTGGGTGCAATACTGGATGAATATATAACGTTGAAGGAGCAGAAAGTGTTATTGGATCAAGAACGGTGCCGTTTGGAGCAGGAGAAATTGAAGCTTCAAAAATTGCTAACAGGCATGCAGGATGTCATGAATGCTTATAATGCTAGCGGAAATAATGTTGTTACTCCTCCGCTGCCCCTGCCGCTGCCGACAGTTGTGGCATCTCAGAAAATGGTACAATCGAGGGCTATAGTTTCTCCGTCCGATCCCGCACTTATGACGCCGGCAGGTAACGTTTAATGCCTTTTTGTACTCAGTTTTGGTTTGATTAGTTAGTCCAGACAAATTTTTTTGCTTGAGATCTGGAACCTCCAGATGAAGATTTCTTAATTTTGGCGTTCCGCTCCAATATGCCCCAGTTTTCATTGGGGGTTTTTAGTTTCTGCCCAAGTTAATTTTATGAGTTAGTGAAAATGTATATGGATAAAGCCATGATTGAATATATATATACTGTAGCTACCACAATCCACGTAGTTGCTGAGAGTTGATTGTCTCTTGTCGAGAAAAATTAACTAGAAAATGTAGTTGAAACCCTGCAACACTTTCTTCGTGCACAATGGCTTGGTGATGCATGAACTTAAATTGCGATGGGATCTTGACATCAGTTTCTCTAAGCATGGTGAACTTATGTCCTTGCTCCGTGGGTTTGGGTTTTAATATTGAGATAATTGGTTTCAATTTTTATCCTTCACTAAGAGACACAATCAGCAATGCCATGTAAACTTGATGTTCTTAAACAAGCTCCATCAAGAAACTCAGAAATGTTTCTTCATTTGTATTATTACTACATATACTAAATTGGCCTGAATTCATTGATTTCTTATGAAGGCCATGGAACTTTTAGTGATCTGTTGCCCTTTCTTACCTAGTATCTATATTTATCACCAGGTTGTTATCCCATGTACAATAATTCAGTTACGATGTCTACGTCCGGGCCCTCTAACTCTCAAACAGATCCAAAAACTTTCTCTACCCCGATTACAAATCAGCCCAGTGGTAAAAGGAAAAAATGCAAAGATGTTTCAGATGCTTTAGTGACTGCTAAGAGATGTAGCAGGCGAATACAAACCAAAGGTAAATTCTTTGCGGAAGTTGGTCACCTTCATATGTCATTATACTTACAATTGTCCTGGTGCTCATTAGCTGCATATTTTATTTGTAGATTCAAACACACCTCCCCAACTAAGCAATGCAGAAGCAAAACAAGAAAGTTCCTCAAAAGGTTCTGCAGTTCAGTTGTCCGCTGATGACAATGCACTTGGTGGTTCGCTAGCTCAAGGATCTAATGTTGTCAAGTGTTTGTTCAATCAGAATATTACATCCTCTCCAGCTAATTCCTCTGTTCCTAAAACACCTACACGGGCATCTTCCTCTGAAACTGACAAATCAATTTCTCCGTTGGTTACTGTTACTCCCTGTGAAGACAGTACTCCTCAACAATTCACATCCACTGACTGTACCATAGTCTCTTCGGAGACAATTCTAGTAAGCCCTGCCAAACAAATAGCCTACTATAGAATAGAGAAAAATCGCTGCATTTCAACTTCCTCACCAGTTAAGACAAACTTGACAAGGTCTAACAAGAAGGACCATGCTAAAGGAAGGCTAGATTTTGGTTCTTCCAATATGCCAATAATTTCAGAGAACCAAACACCTGATGTTACCGCAACATCTGAATCTGACAGGGAAGGAGACATGCTTGACTTGGATTTTCCGAATTTGGATGCTTTGGGTTTAGACTTTAATCTTTCTGAACTTCTGGTTGACTTTGATCTTGGTGGTGAAGGACTTGATTTTTCTTCACAGCAAGCAACCAGTTATACTCCAGATTCCTCTACGGGGTAAACTATTCTTGCATTCTCTACGACAACCCTTTTATCTAATTTTCTTCGTTACGTAAATCTCTACATACTGATGGCAGATCACCTCAGACATCAGGATATCAAGTTATGTCACACTTTTTGTCAACTACGAAGGGAATTCTTCCAGAGGACTCAAATTTATCTGGTAATTTCTCATTTATTCGTATTCATGCAAGTCTTGCATCTTGATTATGAAACACTAAATTTGTTTCCACGCTCCTGTACACCAGAGGGTCCAAATTCTGTTACCACTCTGAAATCTGTCACTAAACGTATCAAGATCTCAAGTCCTGGTAATTTTTAGTCTAAGATCAATTTTTTCAGTTTCCTTTTATGTTTATGATGCATATTAGATTATTTGCTCTATTGCAGCTAAAAAACAGAGCTCTTTGGATCAGGATATTTTGTCGGCCTGAAACTGACTGGATAACTCTACAGACGATTTTTTACACTGATATGGTACCAGTTTAGGACTCCTGCTGATATTCAGTTTTAGATTGTCCTTATTTGTCAGCACTACGTAAAGTCATAGTAATTTGTTAGGATGACAAGTCATTTAACTTTGTTCAGTTCTGGTGGGAACCATCCTTGTTGAATATTGGTTGCATATCAGTAGTTAAAATCTAAACATTAAACTACAATGTTATTAGGGCAGTCTGTTAATTAATGGATATTATATTCAGATTTTGGTTTGGTTCCTGTCATTTACTTTATTCACTCTATTAGTGATGAAAGTATTGCTATTGCATTTGGTCGAAATTTGGAACATTCACAACTTCAAAACTGAGTTACGATAACAGTAAAGCTTAATGATATGTGGATGACTTATCTGAAAAGGCTAGACAATAAGATGTCTAATGCAATTTGTCAGTTTCAATCTCAATTTTACAAATAGATTCATGTCAAGTTGTCTGTTCAGAATAAATACTAAAGAACATTGCTATCATGAGAATCAACTCTTTAGCATAAGAAAGATTTTCCATTGTGATTTCTTCTTGAAAGATGGGGGAAAACTATATTAGCAATATTAAACCTTTTATAGTATAATTAAGCCAAATATTTCTCCAATTTCTCCACCTCTTCAGTACTTCCAATGCACAAGGGCACTCGCTGATGTATCTGCACGAAAATACAAGGAAAAAAAATCGAAATTGAAAGATGAAACCCGAGGAATATAATGTAAACAATTTGCAACAGAGATCAAATTTCCTAGTGTCATTTGACACACCTCGGTAGAATATCAGGGACTCTGTGTTGCCCGTCTGATCCTTTGCCACTGGCTTGTTCAACAATGAAGCTCATTGGTGCATATTCATACAGGAGTCTAAGCTTCCCATTTTTGCTCTTTTTGTCTCTGGGATACCCATAAATCCCACCATATAACAAAGTCCTATGAAAATCACCAACCAAACTACCAATATATTTGACAGAATAAGGTTTGCCACTTGGACCAGGATCCTTAAGAACATCAATGTACTTCTTCAATTTATCATCCCATAACTAGTAGTTGCCTTCGTTGAAAGCATAAATCTTTCCAGCCTTTGGTATCTGAATGTTTTCCTAGTAAGCACAAATTCCCCAAACATGGGGTCCAATGTGAATGCAAAAACACCTTTTCCTAAGGTCATCACGAAAATCACAGACCTCGAGTACATGCAATAGCCTGCTGCGAGAAGATTATTTCCAGGTTGACACACATTCACTACACACCTCTGTTCCACATTGTCAAGCTGCAACAGATCAGATTGTACAAGATACTTGTTTTTGGTAGATTTTTATTTCGGTCTCGACTTATGCTACTAATCTTCATTAATGAAATAAACATAGAATTGCAGTATACCGTGGCATCCTCTCCAATATCTGCTAGGCACTCATCATTTGGACTGTAAATTCCAAAAATTGAACCTGTGGACACGGCTGCATCAATGTTGGATGATCCATCAAGAGGGTCGAAAACAACAATGTAGTTGCCAGAGTAACCCTCTTCTACAGCCACTGGTACATCTTCTTCCTCAGATGCAATAATTCCTGTCCTTCCACTTGACCTCAAGCAATTAGAGAACACCTAACGTTTACATCATACTTATAACGTACTATGAAACCAGTTTGTTTAAAAGCTTAATCTGTTAGAGATAGTGCATGTTTATTTATTTAATTAAGTATTAAACAATCACCCTAAAGTTCAAGCTCTGCACGTCTACGTGCTTAATGGATAGAGTCAACTCAACATCTCTACCAACTCTGATACCATGTTAAACTACTATATTTAGAGGGAAAGATGTTACCTCGTTGGAGAATACATCGAGCTTTTTCTGATCCTCTCCTTGGACATTAACAGCACCCTGAACTCCAGTGAGGTTAGAAATGCTAGCCCTTTGTACTAGAGAAGCAATCTGCTTACACGCCATTGAAATACTCGAAAGTACTATAGTGAGTTCAGCATCAATAATACCAGCCTGTTCTTGCTTCAACAGCCAGTTAGTCAATGTCTCAATCTCATACCACTCTTCTTCTTTGTCTCTGTATTTGTCGTCACCGCCACGCATCGTACTCCGGCGCCATCACCTGCCAGCTTTGTCCTCCGTCTGACGCCACCGTTGAGAGTCTTGGCGTCCAACCCGCGTAGTTGGAAGGGGGAGAAACGAAAGAGAATGGATTGGGAACTTGAAAAGATAAGATGTGATGCTGTTGAAGTTGCAGCCATGGTGATTTTTCTTGGCTACTTTCCAGCTCTCTCTTACAAAATCTTCTCCCCCAATTTGTGACTCTGGTTTGTAGCTTCATTTCTTTAATTTTTATTTAAATTTATTTTTAGATTGTAAGTCTGGACCTGGCTGGTAACAATTTCTGCTCACCTGGTCCCACTTATCTTCCTCTCAAGTTGAGGCATTTGGATATTTTATTCAAGATGGAAATAATTATATATATTAAAAGTTTAGATTAGATTCATTCGGTTAGTTTGATTTTTATTACTTAATTTATATTAAATGGTTTCTTGAAGTTAAGCCATGTTCGGTGAAATTTAAGGTTAAATCAAACTCAATTATTAATTTTAATAATACATTTTATGAGACACAATTTTTCAACCACGTATTTCATCAAATTTTATCAAAATATATTAAAATTTTAATTTTAATCCCCACCAAACATGGACTAAATATTTAAGTTTTTTTGAAAATAAATGAATAGTTTTTATACGTTTTCGCGGCATTGTGTCCTATTTTTTTAGAAATAATGTTTAATTGTATCGTATCTGCCCTATTTCATTTTTCGTTTTCGTTTTCATGCAACCTATGTGGGAGATAGGTTGGCAGAATTTTGGCTAAGAATTTTAGATTTCACATACCTTAGCTCTGTGAATTGTGAGGTATTTATAGAGTTCAAGTTGCATGAGGTATTTTCACCTCATGGATAAGCTTTTTTTTATTTGTGTTGACAGCGTGTGCTCGATTCGTCGTTTACTTACCTGAAGTGGCGGTGATTTGATAAAGGTCACTTTTGTCTGCTCTTTGTGCATGCTTATTTATTATACAAATGTTAAAATACATCGAATCGCTTTGCTTTTATTTGTCTTGTCTCATCGAGTCATCTATCTTTCTTTATTCGAACAAACTTACATATGATAAATTGTGCCCCATTCCTCGACCCACCTGTGGCGGGATATTTGTGGCATAGTATCTACAAGTCACATGGGCCGATGATGATCAATCTAGATTAATATCATTATTATATCTTTTAAGAGTTTTTGTATTAATAAATTTTTATGGAATTTTCAAAAGAATAGTTGGTTGGTTACTTCAAATGCGGACATCTAAAACAGCCACACAGAAACCAGTGAAAATCTGGCCGGCGATGTCTCCTAAGATAACCGCCTTTGTCGGAACTTACTTTTTTATGGAATTTTGTGTGCACCATTTTCAGTTTACTTCAATAAACTTTCTCCACCATCACCTTATATATATATACACAATTCCTCCAGTGAAATTTTTCTCGCAAACCCATTCGTTCTTCACCAAATCAGAAAAATTCAAACCATGGCTGTTTCTTCAATCAAATCGCTATTAATTCTCTTCTTTGCGCTCTCCCTTTTCCTCCGAGGAGCATTTGGTACATCTCAATCTCTCTCTATATTTGTAAATAAATGTGTGATTTTTAATATATATCTTTCTCTGAATCAGCTGAGGTGATTTGCGACAATTTGCCGACGAATTTTTGTTCATTTGCAATTGCATCATCGGGGAAAAGATGTGTGCTGGAGAATTACAGAAACGACGTCGGAAAGCTGGAATATACATGCAAGACGTCGGAGGTGGTTGTTGAGAGAATGGCTGGATATATAGAGACCGATCAATGCGTAAAAGCATGTGGCGTTGATCGGAGCTTCGTCGGAATATCCTCAGATGCCTTACTTGTGCCGCAATTCACTCAAAGCCTGTGCTCGCCGGCGTGTTATCAGAATTGCCATAATATTGTCGACCTTTATTTCAACCTAGCTGACGGAGAAGGAGTATATCTACCTCATCTGTGTGAGAAACAAAAGACTGAGCCTCACCGTGCCATGATGGAGCTTTTGAGCAGTGGTGGCGTCGCCCCTGGTCCGGTGGCCGAAGAACCTACTGGTTCTGTCGCCGGTGCAGCAGCTTATTCGCCTTTCTAATTAATTAATTTAATTCTCATAATTTTTGCAACTATTGTAAATGAAATTATCGAAGAACAGCTAATTGCATTGTTTTGGATTGGGTTTGCGGTCAACCATTTAAATTTCGAGTTTAATAAATCACATAAATTTAATTTATTCACCAATTTTAATTAATTATTTGGTTTCATTTGAATATATTTAAAAAATTAACGTCAATTTAATCGAACAAATGTTGACATTTGTATAACATTACTTCATCACGATACCATATCAAACTTACAAAAATGTAAAATAAAGAATGAAATCAAGGTTACAAATAACGAAAAACAATCGAACGAACAATAACTCTACGATAATAAGCGGGTGTGTGGTAGAGATTAAAATTGAAAATTTAACCGTTATTGTTGACTTTTATTAGACGAGTGAGACCCAATAACTATTATATTTTCAATTTTAAATGGATTTTGAACTATACCGAACACGTCTTAAATAATATTTCTGAAGAATATTAACATTTAGGAAGATCGGGAGGAGGTGGAGGCAGGCTTGTTGATGGTGTCGGTCCATTCTCCACAACGAAAGCAGTAGCAAGACCCCAAGGCAAGTGTACATCCAAGTGACAATGCATCAACCATACACCTGAAACCACCACAAGTTCAAATGTAAAATATATATGTACACTAGTCCTAATAACCTACCCTCAATGGACAAGATAAAAACTTACCACCACTAATGTGACAAAAGAATCCGAACCATAACTAAGGTTCTCTTGTCATGTCGCAATGAAAAGTTTTTATTTTATCTACTGGGGACAAAAGATCAATTCTGAGACCAGTATATGCAAAATTCACATATAGATATAATGATGTAAAATAGGCTGGATGAGATTGGAACGGTCCATCTTTTTCTCAAAGGTGGACGGACTCTCACAACCTAGCCTAGTGCACAACTTCTTATGCATGAGATTGAAGACCGTCTAACTTACCTGGATTATTTGCTCGGAATCTAACCACAGCCCATCCTCCAACTGGCACGCCGATGGTATTGCGCTCTTGTGGGTTTACAAAGTTGAACTTTTTGGAGTCCCTAGTCCTATTGAAGTTGCCAAATCCTTGAGCCAAAACATAGAAGTTGAATCCATGCAAGTGTATAGGATGATTTTCGATCCCAATTAGAGCTGTATTCTGCATCACAATCTCTACCGTTGCATTGTACTTAACTTTCTTCACTTTTGTCGACTTCGTAGTCATTATGATTGCTCGATTAAGGCTGTTATTAGGATTTGTGTAATCAAATCTCACTGGTGGACTATCAGGAAAATCAGTGGTATAAACTCCACCAACGTTGTCGAAAAATGCCTCCAGCATTGACAATTTATTAGGAAACTGGAAAGATGCATTATTCATGCTAGCAGCAAATCTTTGCCCAAGTGGGGCTGGGCAGGATGTGTTCCCTGGGCTTCCACATGCAACCAAGCCCAGCCCAACAGTTATAAACATACGTTCGTCCACTTTTTGTGGTACAGGGGCCCAGAAAGGCCCAGTAACAAGCCCAGTTAAATTGCTAAGAAATTTGTGGGCTGTGGGGGTGTCATTGAATGCTGGAAGGACAGGCATTTTAGGGGTGGATTGGGTAGCACCATTGTACACTATAATCCCAGTTGTTGTAGTGTTATCAAATGGAACTCCTGCTGCACTAGCATAGGGATTTGCTGCCATGTAGTACAGTGCCGGTGGCTGATCGGCCATCAAGAGAACATCAGTGGTTTGTCCGGGCCCAATTACCACCACGTCGGTGACATAAGGATTTGTGTACGAAGCATCTACTGCAACCACTGTCATTTTGTGATCGGCTATCTTGAAAAATAGTTGGTTATTGAGCGCAGCATTGATGATACGCAGGAGATACGTTTTTCCTCGTGAAACGTTTAGCCGATATGTACCTGCAACAAATGATAATATTTTCTTCGACTTAACAAAATCTCCACTTAAAAGTACTAAAAATTAGTAGAACTCCTGTCAGTCTTGTGCATGTTAACTTACTATCCGAAGAGCATGGGTAAAGATCCCCGGTGCGACCATTGATTGTGTACGCGTCTGATATGTTAGATAAATTTCCGGATGCAAGAGCTTCATTTTCTACGTCAATGACATTAGCGTTCCACCATTCTCCTGGAAGCACATGTATAAAATTAAATTCATATAAAATATTAAAGATAAACATAAATTTATTTACTTAGTTAATTACCAAGAAGAATTGGGACTTCTTTGTGTGGCTTTGGAAACGGATATGACCGGCCAGCCCTGGGTCGGATAATTAAGGCTCCATAAACTGTCGCTCGGAGCCACTGAACATGTGCATGCCACCAGAGAGTCCCCTCCTGCCCAGTAATGTTAAACCTATAGGTGTAACTGTGTCCGGGCCGGATCGGACACTGGGTTACGAATTCGGGTCCATCAGCCCACCCGCTGAGCAATTGGAAAACTCCATGCCTGTTACACAAATTATTTTCTAATTTATCTTCAGCTAATGATAATGTCGGTTAATTAAAATAATCTTCAAAAGTACAGAATATAGACCTATTCCCTTGTCTTGATCTGATTTATACGTCTAGTGGCTGAATTTCAAATGTCATTTGACTTTTAAAAATATTTTTTCTATCAAGAAGAAGGCATATATTTGCCCCCCACCCCCCCGCCCCTTTTTTTTTAAATTTAAAAAAGACAACTGTATTGAATAAGACCTAAGTATTAATCTAAACATGCATAAGTTAGCTGCATGCAGAATTTTGAAAATAATTTTGAAAATTTGTAGTAGAAAAGCACACGCAACACCTAGTTGTCAGGCATTTAACAAATAATTAGTTTGTCACGTTACCTTTCGTTTGAATCAAACTAATAGATTTGAATTGAGTGACCAACTTGAACAATATTAAAAATATTTTTCATATGACACACTGCTTATAATCGACAAAATAAAGGGAGGGAGAGAAAATCTTACCAATGAATAGTGAGGTTGTACGGGGAGAGGTTAAAAACATGGACGACAAGCGTATCACCTTCTCGTACACGGAGAGATGGGCCTGGAAGACTTCCGTTTACTGCAGTGATCACTTGTGTCTTGCACAATCGCTGGACAGTAAGATTTTTCACCTATATAAAGAAAATTGCATGTTAATGCAAGTATCGAGTTTTTCTTTCTAACATTAATTAATGTTTAAGAGAATCAAGCGCATATGTCACGCCGTTAGCTTTTCTCTCCTTTTTCTAGGAAGGGACCAACCATTAATATATTACACGAATATGTCAATCATGCACACGACTTATTTCCTGAAGTGAACTGTATAATACTCGACTAAAGAAGTTAAAATTTTATCTATGCTTGAAAAAATTACATGGAATGAATGCTCTACGATTGCAGCCGAAGCATACGAAGAAGCCAAAAGAACCAAAGCAAATCCCAGCAAGTAAACTGGGCTTGTCATCATCTTGAAAGAGTAAAACTAACTTAAACAAGAGGTTAAGAAAAATTATGCAAAAGATTGAAGAGAAATCCTTCTTTTTGTAAGAAAAACTCTCAGTCTTCGAAAGGCGACAATCTATGAATTCTAATTCAAACTTGCTGGTATATGGTCTATTTATAATATTTCCAGAAACAAATCTTGAATCTCCAATTGTTGCGTGAAAGAAAAATGTATTTGAAAATGTGTTAGAGGAAACTTCGTTACCCAACTGTTCAGAGTTGGCCATCAAAGAAAGTATTGAAAATAAGTATTTGAGCTAAGTTTTGCTATATTTTATTGGTCATCTTGACTGATTCTTTAAATTGAGTAGGTACGTGAATTGTCAAACTGTGGTTTTCAACTTGTCCACCCCAGCAAGAAAGTCACGGTCAATGGTTAAATTTTTTCTTACTTCTAACGTGCATGGCTCATTCCACGTAATTTTGAGTGAGATTCGTTTCTTCATTCTGGAAGATCAAAATAGATTTATGGGGCGTATTCGATAGAGATTAAAATCGGATTAAAATTGAAAACTAGCCGTTATTGTTGACTTTTATTAGACGAGTGAGACCCAATAACGACTATATTTTCAATTTTAATTGGATTTTAAGCGGTACCGAACAGACCCTATAGATAGTCCTCCGTGAGAGATCATGTATTTACTTGTCAAAAATGATGCTCGGGTGAATGAGAAATTAACTTTTACACATTTGCAATAGGTGTAATCATGAATATCATAGATGTTATCTTTACTTGCACACGCAGGGACATCAAATCACAGATTGAATTAGCACCTCGAGTCATTGAACTCGTGTACGAGCCTATAATAGAGCTCGATTTTTCCTTTTTTCCATACACGAAATTCCATTTCCTGTTTGCATATAATTTTTACATTTTTATGTTTGCTCGAATTTTTTTCCCAATTTTTGTTCGAGGTTCGAATCAAACTCAACATATCAAATTATGTTGGTGAAGTTAGCCACTTGACATTGATGACCTACAAAGCCACAACATGAACTAAAGGAAGATGGTGCAAGAGAGGCTTAGAGCTCATTTTAAACAATATTGTCATGAATAAAACAATTTGTTAGTGAGTTATGTCCTATGTAAG
>CAIGRF010221434.1:23105-33662 GCA_903798235.1 Fraxinus ornus | reverse complement strand
ATTCCATAAACCAGAAGATATGCTCAAGATATCGAAGCCATTCTTCAGTAGCCAGTGGATCGGGCTACCTTTAAATATGGATGGGTGCATCTTGTGCAACTATTATATGGTTGAAGATAATCTAGGCTTGCCTTGTGACTGCGACATCTCTCACATAGTAGCTAGTAATTCTCGTGCTAAGTTAGCTACTTTCTCAACCTTTAATATGTGGATCGTATATTAGAGATCATTCGAGTCAATTCCAAGGGGTGGTACTACACATCCCTTGGGGGCCCATGCTCTCTTTGTAGTGGGACTCCCTTCCTCCATCAAAGGACGAAAGGAGTCCTAGTTCTGGGTTAGAGGTAGGTGGCAAATGGTGGAATGGGATACTGTCCCAGCTTGCACAATACCAACCTAGTACTATGAAGCTCGTGATTGCCTCGCCTTACATAGCTTCCAATCCAGGGTCCATTCCTTTGTGCTAACCATTTATTATTTGTTTGCAGACTCGGGTTCATATTACAAACTTCATAAGGCAGAGTGGGAAGTAACTGAGGACATTTATAAATGATCTCCGAAGCTTCGAAGCTCCGAAGCTTTTCCCCACTTGATCGATCAAAGCCGCTACTTTATTGACTTTCGATTAATGACCTCTAAGGGTATGGGGATCCTTCACTTTGGAATTCTTTTTATGTTGTTGTTACAGGTTTCTAACGGGTTCTTTGATGTTTACAATAAGTTTGCGAAGAAGGAGTACCCCACCAGTGACATGGCCACCATACTAAAGGCCACTGCCATCACGAGCGCCGAAGCTCTGAAGTCCTCTTTCTCTGGGGCTAAACAAGTGAGGTTGAGGTTGGAGCACCTCAGTAAAGACCAATCTGAGAAGGGAATTGAGGTGAAGGCTCCCAAGAAGGTCAAAGAGGCTTCTGATGAAGCAAAAGGGAAAGTGGATAAGCTATAGAAGAAGAGGAAGCTAGTCCACGTGAGTGGGGCTTCTGCCAGCTCTGGGGCCACTGTATCCCACTCCGAAAATGGAGTCCTTAACAGCCAAAGCTCCTAGAGTCTTTAATCAAAGTTGCCAAAGTGGAGCAAGTTCGGAGGGCCAATGAGAAGACTAGGAATGAAACACCTTCAGCTTCTAAGGCCTCTAAAAAGGGCTCAGTTGTGAGGACCCCAAGTAAGTTTGGGAACTTCCTGGCTAGAAAGGATGATAAGATTTTCCCAACAATTTTGTAAATGCTGCCATCCGAAGTTCGGAGTGCTACAGAGAATTTCAATAAATTTTGGACGGAAAGGTAGCAACTTATCCACCCAGGCTCCTTTAGCTGTGCCGGGTTTCCTCTTCAAAGTATGCTTTATGTTTTTGTTCACAGCCTCGACTTGCCCATTAGCTTGGGGATTATGAGGGGTAGATAAATGCTTCCTAATTCCCAGCTCTTTACAAAGATCTCTCACCCTTTTGTTGTCAAACTACTTCCCATTATCTGAGATGATCGAGTGGGAAATACCAAAGCGACATATTTTATTCTTCCAAAAAAATTTGGAAGTGTTAGCTTTAGTGATCTTTGCTAGAGGTTCGGCTTCTACCCATTTTGTGAAGCAATCAATTGCAACAACGGCAAAATTAGCACTCCCTCTACCCTTGGGTAAAGGGCCAATGAGGTCTATGCCCTACTTGCTGAAAGTCCAAAGGCTGGACACTGCAGTTAGCTCCTGGAAAGGTTATCTTTGGACATGGGAGAAACGTTAGCATTTATCACATTTTTGAACAAATTGGACGACGTCCTTTTTCAAGGTGGGTCAATAGTACCCTCGCTTAGTGCTTTTCTTGCCAAAGAAAATCCTCCCGAGTGGTTCCCACAAACACCTTTGTGGATCTCGCGGAGTATGTAGTTGGCTTCCTCTTCTCCCACACATCGAAGAAGGGATGAAGATAATCCGCACTTGTAAAGAATATTACCCACTAGCAAAAAATGTGCAGATCTCCTCCTAAACTTGTAGGCCTCTTCTTATTATCTGGCAAAACCTGATCTTTGAGATATGATATGAAGGGCTACATCCAAGTTGGGATTCTTCCACCCACATCACCTCTTCTGTAGAGGTGGATGGCCTCAAGAGGTGCTTGATCGGTACCATCGTCAACAACTCAGAATCCCTGCTACTAGCCAGCTTGGACAAAGCATCGGCGTGGGCATTTTCAATACATGGGATCTCGATTAGCTCAAACTTCTCAAAGGAAGAGAGCAAGCTCATTACCAGTTTAAGGTAGGCTGCTATGGCCTTATCCCTGGCCATGAAGTTGCCATTAACTTGGCCTACAATAAGTTAGGAGTCATTGTTGATGAGCAGCCTCTTTACTTGCATTTTCTTGGCCAGCCTCAGGCTGACAAGAAGGGCCTCATATTCAGTCGCGTTGTTGGTGGCCTTAAATTCAAATCACACAGCCTTGTTCAACTTGTGGCCCTCAGGGCTCACCTGTACCACACCCGCTCCCGAGCCTGTTTCTCCAGACAAGCTGTCAACAAACTGGTTCCAAGTGGAAGACTCGAAGGGCTCCATTGTTATGTTTACTTATGGGACATTGGTGAACTCTACCAAAAAATCTGCTAGGGCCTGGCCCTTGATGGCAGTTCTTGCCTTGAAGAGGATCTCAAACTCTCTCAATTCCATGGCTTATTTCAGCAACCTTTTCGAGGCATCAGGCTTTTGCAATACTTGCCTGAGCGGGAAGTTTGTCAACACATGGATGGTGTAGGCCTGGAAATAGGGCCTCAACTTGCGGGATGTAATTATCAATGCCAAAGTCAATTTCTCCATATCCGAGTAATATGTTTCAGGTGCTAGTAGTACTTTGCTAATGTAGTAAACCGACTGCTTGGTCAATCCCTCTTCTCTTACGAGCACAGTACTTATGGCCTCATTAGAGATGGCCAAGTAAAGTTGTAGAGCTTCTCCCAGCTTGGGCTTTGATAGGAGGGAGGCCTGCCCTAGGTATTTTTTCAACCCCTGGAAGGCCTCTTCACACTCGGTCCATTGGAACTTCTTTCCTCCCTTTAGCACCTTAAAGAAAGGGAGGTATTTGTCTGTAGTCTTTGATATGAAGCTGTTCAAAGTGGCCACTCGACCAGTTAAGCTTTGCACTTCCTTCAATTTCTGAGGGGACCTCAGCTCAATAAGTGGTCGTATTTTCTTGGGGTTTGCTTCTATGCCTCACTAGTTAACCATGTACCCAGGAACTTACCAGATGTGACTCCAAATGCACACTTGAGGGGGTTCAACCTTATGTGGTACCTTCTCAAGACTTGAAAGGCACCGTTAAGGCGGGTTATGTGGTCACCAACCTTCAGGCTTTTGACAATCATGTCGTCCACGTAGACTTCCATTGTGTTGCCAAGCAGGTCGGCGAACATCTTATTTATGAGCCTCTGGTAAGTAGCTCCAACATTTTTTAGCCCGAAGGGCATCATCCTGTAGCAGTAAAAGTCCCATATCCGTGATGAAGGACGTGTACTCTTCATCTCCTGGATACATGGGAATTTGGGTGTAGTCGAAGTAAACATCCATAAAGTGCAAGGACTCATGTCCCGCGATGAAGTCCACCAGTTGATCTATCCTTGGGACATTCTTTGTTAAGATCGGAGAAGTCGATGCATACTTTTCACTTCCCGTTATTCTTCTTCACTAAAACTGGGTTGGAGACCCACTTTGGGTAGAAGGCCTTCCTGATGAAGCCATTTTTTATTAACTTACGCAATTCTTCCTTTAAGGCCTCATATCGTTTAGGATTTAAAGCTCTTATCTTTTGTTTATGCGGGGCAACTTTAGGATCAGTTTTCAAGTAGTTGCATCTGACCCCAGGGTCGATGGACACTATATCTTCATGCCTTCAAGTAAAGATGTCACGATTCTCACATAAAAATCTCTTAAGTTTATCTTTCAAGTCTAGAGCTAGGCCCCTACCCACCTGTAACAGCCTAGTGGGATCTGATGGGTTAACAGGGAAACTCTTAACGTCTCCATCGGGGCTGTCTGGGACTCGATTTCAATGATGTGTGGGTCAATCTCATCAAATGCGGGCATTCCCATGGGAACGTTCATGTCCACATCGCCAATTACCATATTCATCTCCCTAGGCTCAGCTTTCCTAATGGATTTAAATAGCATTACCGGGCTTCTCGTTGGTCACTTTGCCATACCCTGATCAGTTAGGAATTTTATGCATAGGTGGTGGATGGAAGTGACGGCTCCAAGATCTTTCAATACTGG
Organism: Fraxinus ornus; assembly: GCA_903798235.1. Lineage (NCBI taxonomy): Eukaryota > Viridiplantae > Streptophyta > Magnoliopsida > Lamiales > Oleaceae > Fraxinus > Fraxinus ornus. The sequence goes on along the minus strand of CAIGRF010221434.1, from coordinate 29,411 downwards.
CCTTCCCAACACTCTGTGGTAGGCGGACCTACTATCAACTATCAAGAATTCCATGAAGTTCAATGCTGATAAGGGCGGCTCTTCCATCTCCACAGCGAGTGTAATTTTGCCTCTCGAGATTATGCTATCTCCCATGAAGTCGTACAAAGGGGTATTGGTAGGAGTCAACTTGTGGTCCAGAATCATTTTGTCGAATGTGGTTCCAAAAAAAATATTAACAAAGCTATCATTGTCCATCAACATTCGCTTTAGCCCATTTCGAGCCACCGCAGCCCTTACAACGAGGGCGTCACAATGGTGGTAGTGTACACCTTTTGAATCCTTATGAGTGAACACAATGGGAGGTGACTGATTCCTTCTAGAGCTGTTGTTCACTATATAGCTGGTTAGTGGAGGACCCTTTACCTCCAGAGCATAATTCCTTTGGGAGTTTCTTGTCTCTCCTCCAATGGAAGGGCCTCCAAAGATGGTATCAATTTCGTAGATGGGGGCGTTCTCTACTCGATTTTGGTGACCTTTTCGTTGTCGCTGCCCATCCATATTCCTGTCATCTTCATTCTTCCTCCTTCATTGGGGGATACTTCCCGATGGTGGAGAACAACCTCATCTCACCTAGGCTGCTGATCATGCCTCGAAGAGGGCCTATTCCTTTGTCGAGAATTATCCCGGTTGTCATTTCAGGAATTCGATCCCCTTGGATGTTGGGCAATATCTCTGCAGTCCGCAATGTTGTAGCTGTATGAATGGTGGTATGTGTAGTATTCTTGGGGGTTCGGCCTGCCTCGAGTTCCTGAACTTCGTCCTCGGCCTTAGCCTCTATGGGGGGCGTGTTGCATTGGTTCCGTCGATTGAGGATTTTTTTAAGTACATCCTCATATGCCAATGTGGGCACGACATTCAAGGTGGTCGTGGCAAGTGCTTGGCCTAAACTATGAGCAATCTTATTGCCAGATTGATTCAAAGGTGGTCCATCAGGTGGGAAGTAGGTCCTCTCCTACATTGCCTTTGTTGAGGTTGGAGATCTCTGCTGGCCATGTTTCTGTGTTCGATCAACTCTTCATTGATAATTTCTCGTCTCATCATTTCCAGCAGGGCATCATAAGTCATAGGATCCTGATTTTTACATCTCTCCAAAATAAGGTATTCATATTTAGGCCTCTTCTTAGCGTCGATAGGACCTCACGATCAGTAACTTGAACACAATACGTCATCTAATCAGTGAAGTGGGACAAGAAACTTTTTAGAGTTTCTCCAGGTTGTTACCTCATGTCTTGAAGGCACTGAATGGGAGTCTCTCCTTCCTTGCTTACATCAAATCTCTTCAAGAAACTAGTTTTAAACTCTGGCCAGCTCTTGATGATCCCAGGTAGTAGCCTAATGTACCAAATTTCAACTGCTCCCCTAAGAGTTAAATGGAAAGCTCTGCATTTCACAGCTAGAGTGTCGCCTCTCAGGCTCATGTGGGTTTTATAGTAAATGTTTAGCCAAGTCGCCTCTGCAGTCGTATTTTGGTATCTTGGGTGTCACATAGTGGCTCGATACTTGGGCATTCCTTATTTCTCATGAAAACGGAAGGTTTTCGTCATCATAGTCCAAATCACATGATATCTAGGGACCATCTAAATCATAATTCGCATCGACCTCATACTTGGAGGTGGTACAGAAGGACCTGCCTAGTTACCTACCTCATCATCACTTCTTTGACATTCATGTCGAGGTGGGACAACTCGGGGGCCATATTCATACCTTTCCTCCGGTTGTTAGTCTCGGGAGGTAGGGGCTATGGCCTATTCCGTGGCACTGGAGTTTCGTAACGCTGTCTATGCCTTGGTTTAGTTGGGCTTAGTCGGTTAAACACGCTTGTGGACCTCTGAGGCATGTGTTCTTGCTCATATTATGGGAGAAAGTTATCTTCCATGTTGAATGGGGCCTTGGTGGGTCGGCTAGAGGCGTAATTTGATGATAAGTCAACTCCCACTTCTCTCGCAATGGGGCTAACTCCTCTAACATTCCCGGGAGGACAAGCTCCTTGGCTTTGAACCTTCTCATCCTATTGGTACTGCTCTTGGGGAAAAAATAGAGGGATTGGATGTCCTCCATGGCCTTGTATTTGCATCAACAATTCCTGCATAGCTAAATTTTAGTTGGTAATACTCCTTATGTTGGCTGCCATAGTTGCCATTTCTCTTGTAAGTTGGGCCGCTAGTCTTCTTCAACATCGTCTGTGATGGTGGTGGGGTGGAAGCCAACCCGCTGGGGCGACTGTGATGGGAACTTCATCATCACTTTCCCTCACACGTCTGGGGGGCATCTCCATCTGAACTCATCTCTGTTCAAGCCTAAAACTTGGAGTTTTCCAACTATCAAGGGCTTCCTCTTGCTCATTTTCTAAGACCAAATCATTTTTCAAGGGGGATGCCCAAACTATTTTCTCAGAAAGCTTTTTCCATGGGGTTGCCCGTGGTTATAGTATGGTTTTCTACAGATGGTGTCAATCTGTTGACCTCAAGAAATGAACTCAACAGATATCAAGCTCACTCGGAAATACATAAGCTAGGTCCAAACGTTAATGCAGACCAACGGTCGAGATAATTCCAAGATTTGAACGTGGGAGGAGCTCAACTATACGAGACGTTTCCGTTCCGGTTCCGACAAGATTTTCGAGACATGATTGTACAATAATCAACAATCGTTAGGAACAAAGTTTGTAGTTGTATTGTGATAATAAGAGAGAAGAATATTGCTCCAGGTATTCATAATTCATTAGCCTTCAATTTTTACATGGTGGAGGAATTTATAATGTTACAAATGAGATGGTGACCCTTGGATTAAATTACGTATGGCCTCATCTCCTCGGCCGAAACATCAAGTCCTAGCCATCAAATTAACCTTCAAGCTTTTCAAAGTATTAAATGTTCTTACATTGACAAGACAAGACACATACACTTTTTACAAATGCCACATCAATTATTCAAATAAGGATCTTCATCATAAACAAATCTTTGCACATAGGCCGTCACTAGCTGGAGGGCCTCAGATCCAGGAAGGTGGCTGACAACAAAGCCTCGAATAATGTGCATCGATCTACATAGAAGGAGGTTAGGTGGTTCAGTTGGGTCGGGTCCCACAGCTTAGTTACGATGGCCACGTGGCAGTTCCTAGTAGCGAGTCATAACAGATAGTTACCTTACTAGAAGTCTAATACGACTTTTAATTCAAATTTGGATTGATTTTTTGACAAACAAACTTATCATAAAATTTGAATTTAAAAATTATAACTACATGATGATAAGATTCTAGTGTGGATATGTGCAAATTTCAAGTTTTATTTAAATACTTTTATATTAGATAATTTGATAATAATTATAGAAATCCAAAATAATATTAAATTTTAATTTCTTGTAAAACTCATATATATCCAATTATTAGAAATATTAACACAAGACCCCTAGAAAATGGTAAAGTTGTTTAAGTTACTCTATAATCTCAAAACTTGCATTTATGCCTCATAATATATTGTACTTATTTTCGGAGTATTACACTTGGCCATTTAGGAAATGGAATAGTCCATGTATAGCCTTGTAAGTCACACTAAAGTAGGGTTGGACATGGTTCGGTTCGATTCGGTCCTAAAGAGAGCCGAATCGACCCAAAATTTTTGGGTATTCAATAAGTGAAACCGTCGGGTCCAAATATAATTATGGAACCTTTCGATTCGGTTCTGTTCGGTTGAGTTCGTTTCCGTATCATAATTAATTTCTTTGACATTTACAGCAACACTACATAAATAAAATTAATAACATGTTCATTCGTAGTTTCGAAGGGCAGTTGAAGAGGAGAAGTCGGACTCAACAGTCGACGGCTTCAATTTGGGCACGTAGATGTAAGTTTTCAATTTATCAAATGATTTGGGATTAGTGGACTTGTACTTACCGAATAAAAGTATGAAATTGAAAAGGGAAGGATAAAAACTTAAAAAGACCTAGATATTGGGTTAACAAAGAAATTAATAATTGGGCCAAAAAATTAAAATTAAAAGGGAACAATACATAAATCAGGTTTTTAAGTATATCAATTTCAAAATTAAGGAAAGAGGTTTAAGATTTCTAAAATCAGGTTTCATTAAAATTTACTTATGAATTAATTAATTAATTATATATTTAATTAATAAATATATAAATGTTACATATCTATGCAATTTGGTCACAATTCAAAAATTTTATAGGTCGCAATTCGTTCATCGGTCACAAAATAAAAATTTAAAAGTCACAATGTGTTCATCGATCACAAATCGCAAAATTTATAAGTCACACAACTTATTTTAAGGTCACAAAATACCAAATTATAGGTCACAGATTACCTTTATTAGTAACAAATTGATAATTGTAGGTCACACAGTATTTATTAGTCACAATTTATTATTTATTGGTCACACACTAACCAATTTATTGGTCACAATCAACCAATCATTTGTGATCACCACCAACACCACAGAAACGCACCAACGCCGACAACACCTCCATCACCACCACCACTACACCAAACCGTCAACATCATCACCACCACCACCACCCAAACATCACTAAACTCGTCACCACTGTCGTCACTAGAACCACCCCCACCATTGCCAACGCCGCCGCATCACCATCGCACCACCAAACACAACCTAATGACTCCACTACAATCACGCATCACCGGTAGCCAGCAAAAGGGTGTCCCCTGCCAAGGTCACCCCCACCTTCACTGTGCCGCCGCCGCCTGATCCATCACCAGATCTAACATAATCGTCGCTACCCAATCGTCGTGACAGTGACAAGAGAGGAGAGCAGCGAGAGAGCAAACACACACCGCACCAACAAGACAAAATTAAAAAAAAAAAAAATCACCACCGCCAACCCACCGCACGAATGCACGCACACCACAACCTCACACCAAATCCACCACCGCACCTACCGCCAACAGCAAGCACTACAAAACTCGACACCCAACACACCAGAACAACAGATCTGCAACGAGGACAACAGATCTACTGAACAAACTGCGACGAGCGACGATGATTGCTGCCGTGCAATGCGTATGCTGTTGATGAGGATGAAGGAGGATAGATCTGTGAAGGAGTTTCCGTCGACAAAGCACAGGAAAACGGCAATGGAATGGGGGTGATTGGCGGTGGAGAGACGGGAGGAGAAGAACTAGTGTGGTGGAGGAAATAAAGGATGAAAAATGTTTATAAATAATTAAAATATTTAATTAAAACCTGATTTTTGTATTATGAAACTACATGATTTATGAAAATGATATTTTAAAACTAGGGGTAGGTGTAATTTTCTCAAATTAAAAATTGAATTTAGAAACTGGGTTGGGTTGGGATAGCTAGGAATGGACTTTGCTTGGAAGTTGGAGCATTAATCACTAAATTAGTTAATTGCTAATTTGTTTAGAAAAATTAAAATAATTTAATTAATTCAATATAAAAAATAAAAAAATTATTTAGATTCGGTACTTATTCGGTTTTTCGATTTTTGGTCTTAAACCGAGAACCAAATCAAACCCATCGGTTTCAACCGCTCAATTCGGTTCAGTCCGGTCCAGTTGGTTCGGTTTGTGAGTTTAGTCCAGCCCTACACTAAAGTTCCAAATTTAAGGTTATAAGTTTAACTCACTTATTTGCATAAAAGATTTATTTTCTTATGTATATTTTTTAGAGTTTATCGTAAATTTTATTTGGGTAGAATATTTAAGTATTATAGAAGTTGATAAAATATATCAAATATTATACTTATTTTGTAGCTTGTGTTTAATAACAAGAATTGAGCTCAAGAAAGAGTAACTTTGTATTAGTTATGTCCAAGTTATTTTGATAGAAAAAAAGTATTTTCATCCAATATTTATTAATAAAAATAAGACTTTTACGAAATTCACGGTTAGTCACCTGGAGTAAATGACAAATAAATCTAAACCTTGATAATAACTAAATTAGTTAACCTCATTAATTCTTATTAACCTGAAAATGCATTAATTGTTGGAGTTACGTGTATGGATGTGAGAGCTATGTGTATGTTATAAAAGAGAGAAAATAGACGAGAGAAGAAAAGTCAATAGACTTGTGTGTATTTTATTGAGAATCAACACCAGTATTTATAGGGTCTAAAAAGAGAGTTACAGTTGAAATGAAATACACCTTTTGAACTAGATAAAACTTATCTATGTATCATGATAATACTAAATAATCATCAATAATTATCTCATTATTTTACAACATTCCACCTTTGATGATTATTTGTACAATAACTGACTCGTTAAAAC